>JAVQIZ010086550.1:0-17285 GCA_036023535.2 Galaxias brevipinnis
TGTGTTAGCATGTGTGTGTGTGTGTGTGTGTGTGTGTGTGGACAGGGCATTATCCTTTTCAAACACACACACACACACACACACACACACACACACACACACACACACTCCTTTCAGATACTATTTTAATTTTGGTCTTTCGCTGACCACTCCCACACTTTTCTTTCCTCTCTTTCTCTGGCAAATTCAGAAACACCGGCACACTTCCACACACACACACACGCACACACAAATCAAAAGTGCCTAGGTTAACTAATTACAATGTTGAATGTTTCATTAAATCTTCTCTTGGACATATCTATGCCAAAAGTCGCTTACATACTAACTAGAGTAAAGTTATTCTGCAGTCTACCTTTGGAGACTGATTCAGATGGGTTTTCAATCACCGTTAAACGTAACCCAATACAACAATTCACAAAAACAATCTCTGGTAACAATATGTGACCGAAACTCACAGTCCACACATTGACGAGGCGTCGACACAGGAAGGGATCCAGGTTCCATTGGATAGCGGGCAGGCAGGTGATGTAAAAGACTTCATGTCCCATACCTGCTGAGACCAGGAACAGGAAGTAGAACATCCAGTTCCTCACCTCATATGTGGGAGGTGTTGCAGAGCCCTGCTCAGAAAAACGCAAATGTGAATTTGTATTACCTTGGAAAATACAATAATTGATATTTTTCTGTTATTGCAGTGCTATTTGATTTTGGTCTGTAGAAAGTAAAATAAAGAAATATAAAAATAAAAATTTATTCAATATTTTCGTGGTTGAAAGTGCCTCATTTTCAATTTTATTGTTGGATTTTTTTAAATATGAGATCAATAATTGGTTCTCTACCCACAAACTAAATTCTCAAACGAACAGGTTGTAAGTCAGTGATCTATTGTTTTTTCATTCTTTATATATGCAAAAAGATCCTGAATGCCCACTCATTTAAGTATGCAGTACAATTAAAGATATCTAATTTGAAACAACTATGTCTCAAGTAGGAAGAGGTGGGCTCTGCATGATCGTGTATAGAACTCCCACTTATTGTCTTTTCGCAATTTGCCACGCCCTGTTCTTACGAGCGGCATTTAAAATAAATGTCACCTTTAAATGAGCAACACTGGCAAGTTTAAAGGTAGGGCTCAGGGGTGAAAGATTGAATTAGAGTTGTCTACTTTTGTAGAAGTTTACCCGTTCCCCCAAATGTCTTGTTGTGAGAAATTAAATGTATAAATTGAAAGCATATACTTGGAAAAGTATTTAGCAATCTGCCTTTACCGCCTACTGACAGCTACAGCAAGGCCAACAAGAAAAGCCAGTGGGAGGATAATTTCAACAGTTCTTTATTAAATGTATTTATTCCTAAATCTCCAACTTTTGACTTACGTTGTGCCTGCATCCACTATCCTGGGTTTTGTAATTTGAATAATTTCTATTCTGTTGGATGTTTGTCTGTGCTGTGGAGCTTCCATTGCCTTGTTGCACATGAAACCTTCTGATGTGGTCCGAGTTTAGGATATGATGGTTGTTTTTCAATGAATCCACGTGTTCTTGGTCAGTCTTGACGAGAAAAAGTCCACATCGCCGCTGGAACTGAGCCACGAGTTCGGAGTCCTGCAGGTATACTAGAATCTGTGACATGTCAAATTTACTGAGCAGTGTGTACAGAGCTACATGAAATCTAGTTGAACAGGAATAGGACATGAGAACGTGTAATCCCCCAAACCGTCCTCATCCTATACAAGTGTGAGACTAGGGTGTGCCAACAAGTGTAAGGTGTGTGACAGGTGTGATGTCACCAGGTGTGCGTAGGGTAGGGCAACATAGCTGATGGGTCATAAAGGCCCACAGGTTTCCTGACGTTTTCGTCTGTATAAATACAATGCTCAGAAGAAGAAACGCATTAATCTCTCTCTCTCTCTCTCTCTCTCTCTCTCTCTACTGTGCCTTTAATTTTTTTGTTATTCATGTACAGTAAACAGACTATTTTAGTCTATAACTATTTAACCTAATTAATAACAGTTATGGACTATATTTTTTAAATATATAAAAAAGTACATCATAAATATTGTTCATGGTTATTATTATTATTATTATTATTATTATTATTATTATTAACAATTGGATATATCAACATAACATTTTATTTAGAACACGTCAAAAACAGTTAACTTGTGAATGTGTAATTTGTGACCAAATATCTTTACGGATCTGATTTAATTGGTGCATCCCATTGTCTATGGATGCTGCTGGATAGCGACGGACAACAGGACCTCTGACTGTCCTGTATGCTTGTCTCTCTTAGCGGGGGTGGGCACAGACCTCATCGCTGGGATTTACTGTTACCACCATTAGCCAACCCAACACTCATGGATTCTCTCTCCCGAAGCGTAAAATGAGACCCTTTCGATATTCAGTTGGTGGTTCCTAACGTTTTTATTCCAAGAACAGACGCCAGGATTTTACAACGGACGTCGTGGGAATTATAAAATAAGGCTGCATCAACAATGTCAGCAACGCTAGACAATTAATCGGAGAGATGATGGCGTTTCCATGAACGGCGAGGCAGACGAGAGACGTGCACCGTCATCAGCATCTGTCCGCCAGCTCTTTTGTGTTAGAGACCAGGCCTGTTTCTGTGAATGGCGAAAGATGACATGGCAGAGGTAGATTTGGCGTCAAACGGAGCGGAACACCCAGGCGAGGCGACAGCTTTCCCTTACGAAGAGTACGAATGCAAAATCTGTTATAATTATTTCGACCTTGACCGTCGCGCGCCGAAGATTTTAGAATGCTTGCACACGTTTTGCGAAGAGTGTTTAAACACGCTCCATTTGCGCGAGGAGCGTCCATGGCGCGTCAGCTGCCCTATTTGTCGCCACAGGACCCCCGTGCCGGACTATAGGATACAAAACCTGCCCAACAATACAAAAGTGACAGAGGATTTTCCGCTCTACATCGAATCGGACCCTCTGCCCCAGGACGCGTTGCCGCTTAACCCTCCGCCTCTCCACCCAGCACTCATCGCTCTCAGGAGGGAGGAGGCGTCGGGGGCGTCAACCAGCCAAGCAACCCCCTCCACTACCTTGTCCACGGCCACAACCCTCTCGCAAGACTCTGTTCAGTATGACAGCTGTCAAAGCTGCAAACGAGTAGCTCTGACTACAGGCTGTGTTTGCGTGATATTCTCATTCCTGTCCATGTTAGTTTTGCTATTCATGGGCCTTATCTTCGTGCACAGCCACAGCAGCCCGCCGTCGCCAGCCGGACCGATCTGCTTGTCTGTTGCCAGTATCCTGGCCATGTTCTCGGTTGTAGTCACTTGGCTGATCTGCTGGCTCAAATACAGACCCGATCACGAAAATCGCCGCTCTTCTGCCACTAGCAACTCGAGGAGAAACGCCTGACGTTAGGTTAGGATATGATGATGATGGTGGTAGTAATGATGATGGTGATGATAATAAATATTATTGTAGTGTAGTGTGATATAGTAGTCTCTCCATACTGGCAACTGATATGCTAATACTTTTTTTATTTATTTGTATTGATTCTCCTGTCCAAAAAAGCCTTTAAACCGTATAAAGTAAACACTCCAAAAGGCCATTGTCTTGTCGGAGACAAGAGCACGCCAACCTGTTATAACCTGTTCATGGTCTCGATTTATGAATGACTTATGGCCAATTGGTGATCTCGAATGATTCCTATGGACTTTTGTTTTAAAATCTAGAAGTTGGCGTTAGGATAAGGTGATTGAATGGGAAGTGGCCATTTTAATGAGGTTCTTACCTTTAAATATGCATAACCCACTTATGCCTCGCACTGGTTATTATTCATCTACGTGTGTGTGTTTGTGTATCCCAACAAATCACTTTGATCAAATGAATATACTGTACATATGTATTTCCCAGTGTTAACCTCAGATTTCTGACGCTGTGGATTTGGAAGACATATCTAGTCTGGTTGGCAGGGTGATAATATAAGATAGAAGGGACAGATGTTTGTTAGCGTGGCTAAAAAGAAGTGTGGTATAACCTGGAAGGTAATCCCTTATTGTGTAAATACTCCACGTAAAATTGAACACATGTTGAGTGGGAGGGCAAAAAGACAAATACAGATCCGGCTTACAATGCAGAGCAAATAACTTCTAAAATACTTGGAAAAAAGTAAACCTACTTATGAGCAATGTCAGCTAGACTGCGGTAAACTCTACTATTGTGATTGTAATTTATAAAAGATGTCATTGACGTTGATTTGACCTAGACCTGTTGTCTCTTTGGCTTCAAAGCGTAGGTGTTTTGAACTGGACCACTCTATTTGGATGAATACAGGTCATAGGGATCACCAGGGTGCCTCTCCTACTCTCTCTCCAAAATGTGATCATTCACAGTTCATCAATCAATCCAACTATTCACACATGTGGTGATATAATCATACATCCAGTAACGATAACTTATAGCCAGGACTCATAAGGGGCGTGTCTTCTGTCATGGTTACTATGATCACTGATCTGAAGGTGAACAGATTGGGAAAAGCAAACTAGAAGAACCATGGTGTTTTATCCCAGCTATATTACTCTAAGATCTACTTTGAGAGGAGAGGATGCAATCTGTCAGTTGTTGACTGGTCATTTGTTCATAAGTGGCAGGCCTACCCTGCATTGGGCTGAAATGTAATGATGGAAACTGTGAAAAGGTTTTACAGATGAAGTAGGCCTCATTATATATGTCTATAAACATTGGTCACATGAATAACAAAAAAGTTAAATTATAATTTGAGTCCAAGTGTGCACCGCAAGCCTCTGAGATTGTGTGAAGTGTTAGACCTTTTACTCTGTGACAAGTTTCCATTGAACATTTGGACAGATGTATATGCAATTTGTAGATAGGTGTGATTCACTGCAAGATGACCTTAGAATCAAGAGGATATACCTTAAATTGGCTTAAAAGAAAGAGTTAGACCAATATTGTATATTTCAGATTTAGGAATATCGTACTGTTTTTTACCCAGATATGTCTATGCTGTTGAAAGGTCTCCAAACGGATTTGAATGAATATTGCTGCTTTATCTGACTTAACTCTTTGGTTTTACATTGCAGAAACTTAACTTATTTGTCTCACAGCAGTTGCTGTAAGTGTCTGGATTTATGCAGGAGTATTATAGGCTGGTGCAGCACAGGAAGGAGGTTGGGAAAATGCCATTAAAGAAGGCAAACAATCAACAAGTGCTCCAATCACTCACCACCAAATGTTCTCCTTCAATCACACCTGCTTCACAAATGCATTTGAATTGTAAAAAAAATGAATTTCCCCTACTTGCTTTTGCTATGTAAAAGCAGCAAGTAAATAAAGGATTCGAGACTAAAATCCGCGATCCAGTCCCTGCACCTATAACCTTTAGAATATGCACTTTCACCCTATTATGTGACTAAAGTCAAGGGTATTTAAAAATAGCTTATCATCATATTTTTGGAGAGGAATTTGGAACCTGAATTTTCAGAATTTTGTTTTGTTGTTGTTGTAAAGGTACCAAAGTGTATTTGCACAGAAAAGCTCTTTATGTGTTATTTTACATACGTAAACACATTTCCGTAATAAAGAAAAATATACAAATATTAATGATGTGATTTCTTGTCTCAATACAACATACCACCAAGGCTATTCACCACCCTAAGCCTGTAGGAATTTGCCTTTATGTTCCTACAAAATAAGCAACCCGTTTTCACTCTGCTCGATCTGTGCATAAATGTGTAAGAAGTAGGCCTACTTATAAGCTTTCCAAAACTATGCAACATGTGACACTGCTTTGCTATTGTGCATTTTTAAATTGAAAAATGCATATTTGACGGCGTTTCCACAATAGAGATGACTGTGAGGATCTCTTGTGGCAGTTTGCAAGGAAATGTAGAGCGGTGGGACAGCTCTCTATATAATTTGCAGTGTATCAAAGACGCCCTCCAGTGGTACATAAAGCACAGGGCACATTGCGCCATAGTTCATGCAAGACAATCAAAAATAATGAAATCCGGAATAATTTACTGGATTTTTTTTAACCGAAATAACCCAGTGGGATTTACTGCAACACAAACATTTGATATAAATGACAATTTCTGTTGTTTCCTGTCCAAATAAGAACTAATTCACTAGGTCAAAGGTCACATTTGTAACAGAGGTCAATCCTCTTCCTTCCGATGTCAAAAACCATGCGGGTGCTCAAAGCTATAGAGAGCTCTGACTAACTTTCGCAGGTGTACCAAAACACACCGGTGTATAGTAGCCAAATATCTTTTGATCCTGAAGACCGGATCAACACTACAGTGTTCATTGTGTTCCTCAATGACAGCCGCCCTGTCTCCCCATTTTCGTTTTACACTCCCAATGTATACATATATTCTTGATTTAATTAGCGTCATAGAAAATATAATGAGCAGTATATTTTAACAATGCATGCAGACAATTTGTTTGAACAGAATAATGCTTGCGTATTTTCATACTCATTCATTAGGTTTGCTTAGAAAAATAAAAATGATTAGCTCATAATAGGTTTAGGTAACCAATTTTAAATACAGGAGCAGATGGATAGGCCTTTAATCCATTTCCTATTTTTATTTGTTCGATTAGATTTTTGTCAATTTGTCAAAAAAAATTTCAAGTTCTGCTTGTTTTCTGTCTTCTTTTAATTAGTTAAATGTGTTTCATGTTTAGAACTAAGATCGTGACTTTATTCCAACAGGTTTACAAAATACCCATAAAATAAGATTTCAATTTTTTTTATCATTAAGGAAAATGTGATATGAGGCCAATCATTTTGAATATTAATCTAAATAACATGTATATATCTGAAAATTCCATCTGATGTAACTAATATTTTTCTCATCAAGTGAAATTTCGGACTTTGAATGTCATCCTCCGGTAATTGATTCGACACGGGGATTCTGTGTCGCTTTTAAGAAGGCTGAGGTATGCATATCTCTGTTTTCAACTCTTCCCCACGTTTTCTCGGCTGGAATATCATATTTCAATAATTTAAATAACCCTCTAAATTGTCACGTTCAGGAATGATTGATGTTGCTTTTCTCTTTTTAACGATTTCCCAATGGTGAATGTCAATTAATTAAAGTTGTTAAATAGATGAAATACTGTGTCCCAGCATATTTTTTAAAATAATACATTTTCTTTTAGTTAACCCATTAAACATACTTGGATATTGGAAATGCCCCTCCAGTGTGCACGTTTAATCACATAAGAGACTACAATTTATAAGCATTTGTACGTTCTGTTCATGCCATTTTGGATTCAACAGAAGTTTGGCTCAATTTAGAGATTGATGGCTGAAAAGGTCCTACTGCCGAGTAAAGCAAAAAAATATAAATAAATAAAAAAAATTAAAAAAAAAAAATATATATATATATATATATATATATATATTTGTATACATATTTAGTTTGCCTGCTAGAATGTTACCATAAGTTGCCAATTAAATGCATGCTATGCCTCAATTTATGGTCGTAATATTTATTCAAACAAACCTAAATAATGATAATCTTTTCAATGGTTGAGAATAAGGGTCTACTTAGCACGTGAAAGAGCCCCCGTCACCCCTGCTTATTTTGCTCTCTATTCAACCTATATTGTCTGCGCGCGTTCGGATAGAAAGGCAACATTTGAAGTGTATTTTCAGACCTACTAAAAAGGCAAATGTTAATTAAATTCTACTTTGTCAGTGGGGTACCTCTTTTCTGCGTAAATAGAGGTGTATGATAGTGCTCGCGGTCCTTCTCCCCGCTGGGTCCCTCTAGGTGAATGGCCATGGGAAGAAACATCAAAGACTCCTTCAGGTAATGCACGGGGAGAGTTTCAACTTGCCGTATAGTCCTGCATGCTACAGGAGCTTTTCATGTTTTCCTTAGGGCAAAAATAATTGTTGGATGCTCTATTTTCGCTCTATATTAAAAAAAAATTAAATAAAATTATCCACGTATATAATTACCAGGTGTTAATGATCCCAAACGAACCTTTTTACAAGATGCTGGCATTTACCGTTTCACACATCACATCGCTGATGTTGAACATAATGATTTCATTCCAGTGTAATGGGGTGGGGACCTGCAGGTATGGCAATTTAGTTAATAGATGTGCCTCCTCCGGCAAAGCTCCAGATTGCGAAAACTAATCCAGTTAAAAGTGCACTTGACGTGCTCTGTAATTACAGATGTCGTATGTCTACTGCTAGTAGGCCTACTTGTAAGCTACAGTCACATATTTGAAGAGGGACCATTTGGAACGACATGCGCATGCATACAAAAATAAAAAAGATTACATGCCAAATTTGAATTAAGAGATTTATCTTTATTTTTTTATTATTACAAATATATTTTTTACAATACCTTCATTATTGAACTGCTATAAGACTGGGATGTTGCTAAATTAAAGACACCCCCAACCTCATCCATACATTCATCATTTTGTGCGCAGAGTCTAGACTCTATAGTTTAGTTGCTGGTTTAATTTTCTTTGCGGACACAGTGGAAGTTTGTATTGTACTCAAATGTCTAAAATACATGCCGGCAAAGTGGGATGGTCATTATAAAGAGTTTTTTGTTATGTTTTGTTTCGATGCCCTTCAGAAAGCTACCCACTGGTGAGCAAAGTGAACGACACTATAAGTGTCTCGAGGGTCCACTCACTTCGCAGCGTATGTGTCAAATATGCGACCATGGGGCGAGAACAAATAAGGTGTGGTATAAAACATATGTCAGCAAATGTTAGTGAGTAGTTGGCCTAGAAAGGTTTTCATTTACACTGCACGTCTCTGGGATGGTCTTTAGATAAATGGAACAATTATATGCGTTTACATATCATTTTTTAATTATGATTTAGTCTGACGAGTTTTGACAGTTTTCTCGAGGAAGAACGTTTTCTCTCTCCGCCAATCAATGTGTGCTCTCTGTTTGTGCCTTTGGCCAATCACAGACTTCGGGGCACTGATGGAGAACGCAGACTAGAACCAGTGATAAGTGATCCTGTAGTTTTGAGCAGCTTTCCTTACTTTGAACATGTGTCAACAAACATCGTCAACAACAACAATAACAACAATTACACGATCGACAAAATCCTAACTTTACACTGCTTGAAGCCACCAGGTCTCCACGTGCGTCATGTTTGGAATACAGGAATTTTACTCCCCAGAAGTCGAACTTTTACCCATGATTTGATAACTTCACATGAGGCGGGAGTGTTCTCTATCTCCAGAAAACATTGATTTTGGACTAAATTGGTGACAAACTTTACTCAAAGGAAACTTTGCGCGTACTGGCATACATTTTTTTGTATAATACATTTTTTTTTTTTTACACGACTAATCTCTGTTGTCGGGTGTCGGACATTCGTTAGTCTTACCCGGCGAAAGGTGGTGGGTTGTTGAGGTCTCATAGTACAAGAAAGAGGCCGTTTCGAGGATGATGCGACCCACGCTGGCCCAGAACTACCCACGCAGTGGCTTCCCACTGGAAGGTAAACATTTTAAAATAATATTTTTATTTATTTTAGATGAATACGATTGTTTGGCTTAAATGTATATGTCATCAATAGGTAAATAGGTTGTAGGTCTGTGTGTGTATACCATTAATATGGTACAAGTTCAAATTGTGTAGCCTACCCAGTAGTTCATTTAGGTTAACTTGGAAAATAGATGTCTTTTTTTTTATCAATCGCAAATATCAATTTGGGATATGTACAAATATTTTGGGGAAATATATTTTAAACTTTTTAACAAGTGCAATTCAACTTTAGATTGTTTCTTGCATTTGTTGTTAAGTCTGAAGTCTGTTACTAAACTTTATGAAATATCCATATTGTTGGATACCTTTTTTAAAATCTTGATAGCTTTCTAGATTCCTGATCTTTTATGAAGCACTTGGTTATAGAAATACGCATGCCAACTATTCGGTCAATTTACTTTGTGGAATATTTTAATAATATTTCATATCAATTCCTTAATATCATAACATGAGTTATTTTGTTGTTACTATACTATATCTTTGCTGTTTTTGGCCATTACAAGGATTAAACACAGTAACCTATAACTTGGTTACCATTTTGTGGCATGTTTTACGCAGTTTCGACCCCGTTGGGCCAAGGCCGAGTGAACCAGCTTGGTGGAGTTTTCATAAATGGCAGACCTCTGCCCAACCATATTCGCCACAAGATCGTTGAAATGGCCCACCACGGTATCAGACCGTGCGTTATTTCACGGCAGCTGCGGGTCTCTCACGGTTGCGTTTCCAAGATTTTATGTCGGTACCAGGAAACCGGTTCTATTCGACCCGGTGCTATCGGGGGAAGTAAACCAAAGGTAAGACGTAGAACAAGGAGAACGAATGTTTCACGGCTGCAAGTTTTGTTACTTAATCAAAACCATTAAAAACTTCAACTTTTTGTATACTATATGGGGTATGTTTTGTTTAAATATTGATCTGCTGTAAATATTGTTGTCGTCTCTAAAGCAGGGTACAACACCAGACGTGGAAAGAAGAATAGAGGATTACAAACGAGACAACCCGGGTATGTTTAGCTGGGAGATTCGGGATAAATTACTAAAGGATGGGATATGTGACCGCAACACCGTCCCTTCAGGTAAAATTAACCTAATATAAATACATTGACTGCCATATAGAGCCCACTTATCCCAAAAGCATTGGCCACAGGCCTACTGCCTGGGATCATCATCATTGTCAACAAATTCGTCATTACAATCTTTACAACCCATCTTCATAATCTACATTATGCAGAAGGAAATTATTAAATTTCTAACATTTAAATAGGCCTAACTTGATTTATTTTTCTCGGCCCAGTTATTAGAAAATTCCCAAAGTATTTATTTGCTTTAAAACATTTGTCTTTCTAATTTGACATTCACAATGACATCAAGGCTTATTTATTTTCAGTTTTACTATTTATATTATGAATTTGTTTAAAGTTTTAGACTTTATATAATTATTAATTATTATATCTCATTTTAATCTATATTTACAGTGAGTTCTATAAGTCGCATTATGAGGAGTAAATTCGGAGGAAAAGGAGACGATGACGATGATGAAGATGAAATCGAGAAGAAGGAACTGGAAGATAATGAGCGGCGGGCCAAACACAGTATTGAGGGAATCTTGGGAGATCGATGTGAGTTTTTTTTAAATCTTATTTTGAGAATAAGACTATACTTCCGGACCAAACACAAACAAAAGCAATTTTTTTGAATGACTCATAATTTGTTAAATTAGCTCGAGCAAGTGATATGGCGAAATCATTTAGAATATTATAAACAAATGAAATTCTGAAAAGGGGAAAATAACTTTGAAAACTTGTTGGATGCTTGCAAGGCCATAATATTGGTGCATGATGGGTATGCTAAAGTGCACTCATTTGTTTTGAATTCGTTATCGACCATATCTCACCGGCTAATACCTTTCCCATGAGGCCTTACCGTAAATCAAACAGCAGGTGATGGCTTTTGTGGGAATTAGGGAATGTGTGTGCGTGTGTAAGTGTTTCTGTGTGTCAAATAATGAAAAATAGGCATAGAAATAAAGTTCGTTGAATACTGCAGGCTGGATTACAACCTTATAGGCTAAGGTTTAACCGGATAGCAAACGTTGTTTTATTACATAAACCATTTGTGTGTTTTACCAGTGCGCCTACATTGGAAACATCTTGTATTATAAGGTACACAAACTGGCTGACAATTTAGTTCAATCATAAGATTGTGCTTTTCCATTCTGGTGTTGCTGCAGTTGACATATAGCCTACTGCAATCCTTTAGAAAGAAAACATGCATTTACTTTTTTTTCCCACTCAGCAGTAGAAACGATAACATTTTGGGTATTCTGGAAACACCTTTTTGTCAAGCTGGCAGTTGTTGTTTTTTTTAGAGAGAGAATGAACAATGACTTCCAAGAACCTCCCTTTATTTTCTCTAAAGTTTGAGGAAGGCATGTACACATTTCCATGTCAATGCCCTAGGAACTGTTCTCTTCTCTACTGTATAACAATCCTATGGGGATAGTAAAACGAACTATGGCAAGAGCTGAGGAGTTTGACGAGACAAAACGTTCCAAATGAGTTGATCAAACATTTGTATAAGAGTTCCATCCCTCACAAAGCCAGGCCCCTCTCACACAATCGAACACTTGAGGATGAACTTGGGAGACAAAGCCGCGAGAGTCCATTGAGACTCACGCTTCGGTTGCGCGCTGACAAAGGGCCAGCTTCGAAACAGCTTGAGTCGCTATAAAAGAAAGCAACCTGTTTATAATTCAGTCAGAAAATAGAAAGAGACCATCAACCAAAGCCTGAGAACAGACATTATGATCTATAGCAATGAAGAATGAATTATTCAGGGACCGCCGATAGCCCTATAGCTCCAGTTTTGTTTAGAGACCGCCAAGAAAAGTGGCTGTTTCACCTACAAAATGTTTCTTTTGGAGTCTTTTAGGTCGCCTACAGAAGCGGACTGCTATTCAGAATTACAATTGAAACCAAAGCATGCACTAACTAGCACTAACGCACACAGACAGTTAGACCTAGCTAAAGAAAAAATAAAATATTAGACCTTTTTTATGCGTCTAATGGTCTGGCGTATAAATATTTGTTCTGTACTGTGGGTTAGCTATCGATTGATATAAATGACTTTATTTCATATTATTTCATTGGAAATGTATATACAAATGCTCTTAAAATTATTTGCATGTACAAAATTTCCATTTGAGATTCATGCAGCCAAATAAATATACATTTTCCTCTAAAACATCAACAAAATCTATTTTGCTTGCTTCAATTTGATTACACAAACATATTTAATTTCAGTGTGGCGTGCCACGTATAAGATGCACTGGTTCTTTGATGTGACCTAGTCTTGCCCTCTTGATCATTAATAATGTCCACTAAATTACTGTGATATTGTACTGTGCCACATTTAATGATCGAAACAGTGTATTAAAGACTGCTCTGTTGAATGGGGACCAATGTTCTCCCTCGAGAGACGCGCTTGGCCTCGAGCGGCGCTCACAATGGACCTCGCCACTCCTCATGCACCCAGTTCCAAAAACTCGCTCATCAGGCTCACCCCCTCGCGCTCTTCCAAATCTCTTCAAGCGGATTAAATCGAGTCCTTTATTTCATTTCACTTTCATCTGGAGAGCGAGACCGCCCCTCTCTCTCTCTGTTTCCTTCACATTCTCTGTGCCTGGGGCGCACATTCGTTTAATATTGAGTCCATCCTTAGGAGTTCAGGTCCAAACAAAAGAAAGTCAGTTCTCTCTTGAAACGTTTGTAATTAACTTTTGTATTAACCTGTAAACTGGCATACCGGTATAGGCTATACTCGGGGTTGGTTTTATACATCGAATAGATGCATTAGACCACTTCAAGATTGGATAAAGTATTTACCTGATCCCCGTTCCTTTCGACAAGTTTCCGTTCTTTATCTGAAATTAAATTGAAATTTAAATTGTAGGGAAATTATGTCATTATTTACACAATCCCTAAAGAGGAAAATTATTTGTAAACATTCTGTTTACTGACCAATACTAAATTAGTGTTGCTTTAGCACATTTTAGCAAAGATTTTGACCATTAAAACTTAGTTCACACAATAGTCTTTAAGCCTAATTTAAATATGAATAGGCCAATGAGTTTTTTTCAAGTCAGTTGGTTCAAACATTGATTTAATAGGCCCTATGTTAGCTGAGACCATTGTTTTTCCAGGGTGGGGTACTGCCTTGCCCATTTATTTGTTAAGAATTCATTGTCGTTTCCATGATGTGTCCAGATCACAACAAACTCATTACGCTTTGTTCGTTGTCGGATACAACAAATGGAGGTTTTAGCGAAATGGCCACTTTTCTTCTTCGTTTGAGGCTTTGAGCTGTTTGTACGGCATGCGCAAAGCGATAGGTCATAACCCGAAAATACTCATTAATTGTAAGAACAGTGGTAATGTCATTTATCTGATTTATATTTTAAACGTTTGCCGTTCCACGTTTTAAAAATGAGCATCCTACCCATAATTTGCCAAGCGCTGAGAAATTAAGTTTTTCTATTTTGGCACTGGTCATGCGCAACAGCTCTGTTTGAATGTAGTTGGCAACAAAATTATCATTGAACCACTACCAATTGACCCTACATTAATAAGACCCCCCCCCCCCCACACACACACACACTCACACACATACACACACTCACATAACTTGTTCCTAAATTAGTCACTCCCTTTCAGAAACAAACCCACACACAAACTGCACACACGAAATAAACACATAAGTACCACTCTTCGTCCCCCTTCCAAGTATTTTTAACCCAATTTGTTAATTAGAAATAGCCATATAATACAAAGCAGCACTGTTTAGCCTAGCACATTTCTGTTTAGGTGAACCATACACACACACACACAACACACACACACACACACACACACACACACACACACACACACTGTAACATACCTCTACACACAAATACACAATCTGAATGAAAAAAAAACACATGAAACACTAGCAGTCAAAGGGTATAACTTTATTTGGTGAAAGGGAATCCTGTGAAGGGGCTAATTAAATAAGTCTGGCATCTCTAAAAACCTGCCATGGTGAGTGCAGTCATCATGTCATAATTAGGTTTATTGAGGCGCATTCCACCAATCTGCTGCCATTCAGTCCTAGTCAGTGTGACCAGGGCCAGACTCATAGCCAGAGGACAAAGGGGAATCAAGAGCTGACAAAACATGAAAGGCCCTCTAAGATTTAGAGGGCTTTGTCACAGAAACGGAGTAGGGGCTTTGTTTGTGTAAATAAACCAAGGGGAACTTGCAACCCCCTCCTACCCCCGACCACTTCCACAGCCCCGTTGCTCAGGTGAATGATACTAGAGTTCTACATGGGAACACACATTTTAGGTCCAGTAAAGGAGGGAAAAGGAGGGATGAAGATGCAGGGACTAGCGGCGGAGAGAAAGAGAAGGATGAAGGGCGGAGAGGGAAGAGCAGGATGAAGAGTGCAGCATTGGGCATCGCATTACGTTTAACTGATGTAGTGTATGGCTCGCGACGGCAGAGTTGAGCACAGATGAGTGACTGTCTGTCAGTCTGCCTGCCTGTCTAACTGCCTGTCTGCCTGCCATTGCTTGCTGCCTGGATCTCATTCTATGTGTATGTCAGCTTGCCCCCGGGCACAAGTTGCGCCAGGGTACAGAGGGCAAGTGGCGAGCATCAAATCCTTCCTAGATTACCCTGAGGCCATCGCTCTGCCCCCCGCCCCCCCTCCCTCTCTCGCGCTTTCTCTCTTCCTCTCTCTCTCCCTCTCTCTCTATCCCGCTCTCTCTCTCTCTTTCTCTCTCTCTCTCTCTCTGTCTCACTCACTCTCTCTCTTACTTTCTCTCGCTCTTTCTGTCTTTCTATCACTGTAACTCTCTCTCTCGCTCTCTGTATCTGTCATTCTCCTCCATCCCTTCTCCTCTCTAGTGATTTTTTTTTATAGAACTCTGAGCGTGATGACTATCTAAGAATAAAATCATAGTTATATGCCACTGAATGGGCCGCTGTATGCTTCATTAAAGCCTCTTTTGCCTTTCACACCCGCATTGTGGCCCTCTGATATCAATTCAAAGGGCAATTAATGAATGCACTCCAACTTTGAAGTGGGGGGAACTTTTGGAGTGCGGGTGGAAGGGTGCTTGTGTGTGTGTGTGTGTGCCTGTGTGTGTGTGTGTGTGCGTGTGTGTGCGTGTGTGTGTAAAAAAAGAGGGGGCACTTTGGGGTTCCCCTCTCTTTCAGAGCCTCTGGTCCAGCACCCTTCACCCTGTGATGGACTGGCCACATTGAGCCCAGCGAGCTCCACTGACGGTTTGAAGAGGGTGAAAGAGTGAAAAGGCCTGGCGAAGGTCAAGGAGAATGGGCTCGCCTTTAGAATAAGGCCTCTCTTTATCTGATCCCAGGACTGGCTGGGCCCAGCGCTCTGAGGAGAAGAGGGAGGGAGAGAGCGCCAAAGAGAGAGGGGGTGGTTGTTTTTAAGATTGAGTCTGTGCGTGTGTGTGTGTGTGTGGGTGTGTGTGTGTGTACGTGTGTGTGTGTGTGTGTGTGTGTGTGTGTACGTGTGTGTGTGCATATCTTGCCAAGGATTGAGTGGAAGAGAGTGTGCTGTGTTTGTGTGTGTGTGTTTGTGCACATTTGTTTGTGCTTCATGTGATTGAATGGCTGTCTGTACGAGTGTGCGTGTGTGTGTGTGTGTGTGTGTGTGAGAGAGTTTGTGTTTCGGGCGTGCTGAGGTTAGGTTTAGCGGGTATCTGATCCTGTCTGAGGAGAGGCCACTCAAAGCTGCAGGCTTTTGAATACAGAGTGTGAACCAAATGTCAGGGGACAGAGAAGTGTCAATCATTTCAACGATTGTTATTCAATTAGAGGTCTGTTAACACATTACGTCCTGTTGCTGGGTAGAAGAGGCTTTGCAAAGTGGTTAATTTACCAAAAATAGATAATATATTATTCTATAGAATATAAAACATTTAATTGAGAAAATGTATTGTATACTTAAATTGTTATTAAAATTACTGAAAGAAATGAATGAACAATAATTCAAGGATTGTGAGAAAAGGAACAGAAATGCAGTGATTTGGAGTGATAATGTTTGGGATACTGTTCTTATAATTAATGTGGAACTGGAATGATATTAGAGTTGGAGTGTCATGTTTCAAACTATGATGCCATCAATAAAGCCTGTTCTGGGCTCTCCATGTTCTCATTGGTCTGTTTCCAATGTGTCTGCCTCTGCCTCTGAGAGGGGTCACAAGTTGTCTTAGGGTCACCCCTCAGGAAACAACCGTACACTCATATTCACCTGCCAATGACAGGTAGCAACTTACTGTCAGACCCCCCAAAAACTCATTTTCCCATGAGACTTTGTTGCCTCCTTTGGGGGTTTCTCTCTCTCTGTGGTCTGTCATTTAGTGGCGCCAAACAAGGTTATGATTGATGGCAGTAATCTTTTAATCTGTTAACATTTCATCTTTCATATGCTTGCCTACCTTGCTCACGCTGTGAGTGTACACACACGCACACACACACACACACACACACACACACACTCTCTCAATTGCAAGGCAGCTGTAGAGGTCTAAACTCCCCCCCAGCAAGTCAAGAGAATTGTTCCCTCCTTTATAACCCCATCTCCCCCGCCGCACACACACGCACACACACATAAAGTCACACACACACACACACACACACTCACACACACACACACACACACACACACGCG
>JAVQIZ010086562.1:0-21619 GCA_036023535.2 Galaxias brevipinnis
TTACAGTGCAGTGACTCACACTGCTATTACACTACAGTGACTCACACAGCTATTACAGTGCAGTGACTCACACAGCTATTACAGTGCAGTGACTCACACTGCTATTACAGTGCAGTGGCACACACAGCTGTTACAGTGCAGTGACTCACACAGCTATTACAGTGCAGTGACTCACACAGCTATTACACTACAGTGACTCACACTGCTATTACAGTGCAGTGACTCACACAGCTATTACTCTACAGTGACTCACACTGCTATTACAGTGCAGTGACACACACAGCTATTACAGTGCAGTGACTCACAATGCTATTACAGTGCAGTGACTCACACTGCTATTACAGTGCAGTGACTCACACAGCTATTACACTACAGTGGCTCACACAGCTATTACAGTGCAGTGGCTCACACAGATATTACAGTGCAGTGACTCACACAGCTATTACACTACAGTGGCTCACACAGCTATTACACTACAGTGGCTCACACAGCTATTACAGTGCAGTGACTCACACAGCTATTACAGTGCAGTGACTCACACAGCTATTACAGTGCAGTGACTCACACTGCTATTACTCTACAGTGACACTCTCAGCTATTACACTACAGTGACTCACACTGCTATTACAGTGCAGTGGCTCTGGTTGATTTGAAAGTTGCAGCAGGCAAAGGACCAAGGCCGTAACACATTAATCTCAACAGCGGTAGTCGTGAGGTACCGAATTCAGAAAAAAAAGTCAGAAAAGGAAGATTAAGAAATGAAGGATAAGAGACATTTCCTCAGAGGTCTAACACAGAGTAGGGTTGACTGATTTCCCCTTACAGTTTTGGGGTGCTTATCAATATGGCTGTGAGAGGATACTGCCTGAGACAAAGCAGAAGCTGTCTCAAGTTCAATTTTCATCCCTCTCACAGTCGACGGCGGGCACAACCAGTAACTCTTCTGAAATGACTTTGCAGCTGCCTTCTTTCCCAAAGATTAGTGAATATGGGCTTCGGTGGGTCTGCGGCAAATTAAATCATCTCACTTGTTTTAATTGCTCACAAGCAGAAAGAGAGAGAGAGAGGTGTGGAATGCTCCAAAGGCAGAGGTGTGGAGGGCACAGGGTGTTGTATACCATGCCAGACGGTCTCTATAGGCACATAGTATCAGATAATACTTGCTGTACCTTCTCTACGTTCTGCATTCAGGCTGCTGCTGCTGCAGCAAGGACGTTGTATTCAGTGTTGTAATCGGCCCGCTGAACTGCAAATTGGCCAACCATCTACCATCTTTAGAATAAAGCTGTACGGTCAGTTGGGTCAGGCAAGGAGAGGAAAAAACAAAAAAACAAAAAACGAGCGTGTGCTGAATTTCCATATTTTCCATCAACTTGGGTCAGGAATATGTGCGGTATACGATAAGCTAAGGCCACACTCAGATCGATTGTTCATCTAGGCTTTGGGTAAACATTTGGGCCTTCATTCAAGAATCAAGATAAGCATTGTGAGAATAACAATGTGATGTCGCTCTTTAGAGTTCTCTAATCAGTGGCTCCCTATAGCAGCTGCTTCTACCACCTGCAACCAATTGTAGTCCTTAAAAGGTAATCCCAGTCACTGTCAATGGGGTATGGGGACGGACAGCCACCACCTTGCTATTCTCCAAGTGAGCCAAGAATCAGTGGACCATCTCGGTAAGAGAGCAGAAGTTCTCAGGCTGTGTGTGCGTACCTTCCTGCCTGCCTACTTGTCAGTCGGACAGTCGTTCACTCGGTGGAAGAGCGGGACTACCACTCAGTCAGTTATTCAGTCAGTCAGTCAGTCAGTCAGTCAGTCAGTCAGTAAGTCAGTGAGTCAGTCAGTCAGTCAGACAGTGAGTGAGTCAGTCACTCAGTCAGTGAGTCAGTCAGTCAATGAGACAGTGGACCAGTCAGTGAGACAGTGGGTCAGTCAGTCAGTCAGTCAGTCAGTCAGTGGGTCAGTGAGTGAGTGAGTCAGTCAGTCAGTCAGTCAGTCAGTCAGTCAGTGAGTAAGTCAGTCAGTAAGTCAGTCAGTCAGTTCGCCTGTCCGTCCGTCCATCCATCAGTGAGTCAGTCAGTCACTCAGTGAGCCAGTCAGTCAGTGAGTCAGTCAGTCAGTCAGTCAGTCAGTCAGTCAGTCACTCAGTGAGTCAGTCAGTCAGTCAGTCAGTCAGTCAGTCACTCAGCGAGTCAGTCACTCAGTGAGTCAGTCAGTCAGTCAGTCACTCAGTCAGTGAGTCAGTGAGTGAGTCAGTAAGTGAGTCAGCGAGTGAGTCAGTCAGTGAGTCAGTAAGTCAGTGAGTGAATCAGTAAGTGAGTCAGTCAGTGAGTCAGTGAGTCAGTCAGTCAGTGAGTGAATCAGTAAGTCAGTCCATGCAGTGAGAACAGCTGTGTCTCTCTCGTGCTAGACAATACAGATTAATTAGTAAAGGGGGTCATATGTCAGGACGAAGGGAGGAGGCCAGATACACGGGGGGTGAACCAGGGTGAGCGCAGGACACAGGAAAGAAAGAAAGGAGAAAGCGAGTGGAGAAAGGCAAGTAAGTACGTGAGGAGAAACACATGAAAAGAGAGAGAGAGCGAGAGAGTGAGAAAGAGAGAGAGAAAGGGAGAGTGATAGAGAGAGAGCGAAAGGAAGGAAGATAAAGAGATAGAGATAAAGATAGATAGAGAGAGAGGGAGAGTAAATTATTGTAGGTGGAGGGCAGCGGAGAAAACAGGGAGGCAGGAAATGAAAGCGAGTCATCCCACGCTCCAACGGTTACCGTCAAACAAATTATCATCGTGCTCCTCCACATCAGTGATAAAAGGAGGTGTTAAGTTAAGTATTCATGGAAGTTATTATTTTTTCAGCAGTGCACGCCCATCTCTCCACAACCCCCTGTGTTTGTTTCAACATCCTGCTTACTGGAAAGCTGCTGCTGGACTGGAGTGGGACATCTAACCCCCCCCACACACACTTAGTTCAAACCTGTCGCTCATCACACACTGCTATGCAGATCTCAGTGGCTATTAAAAAACGGAGGCTGTGTATTTCAAAGCTAATGGGCTGGGCTGGTTGATTTCTGACTGCCCATCCCAGGAGACATAAATTGGGAGGTATGGCTACAGCACTGTTAGCTTGGGGGGGGGGGGACGGACGGACGGACGGACGGATGACTTTCTCATCATCTTATCCGCTGCCTGGCGTCTCTGAGTAATGTTCCTCTGACAGACTCTTGGGACACGTCGCTACTCTCTCCGTTGATGAAGCTGAGCCGCTGGCACGCTCTGCCAGCTACACAGTACCTAATGTACATTCATTATGAGCCCAGCCTCAACTACCACAGTAATGCACGCGGCGCTCTGACAGGGGCAAAATGAGGAATGTGTTTACAAACTGCCAGGATCGTTCAACGTTGCCATTGCTTTTCAAAGCTCGTGGAGCGGAGAGTCAATTTAAGACCGTGCAGGTGTGGTAGTAAAAGAAAGGGAAAAAACAAAAGAAGCAGGTCTTTGGCAACGGGGCTTGGCAGTATGTATAGAGAGAGAAAGCAGCCTTCCATCTGGGTCGCTAGGTGCAGCTATAGGTCTCGACAGCTTGTCTGTGCTACTGTTGGACTCTGTGTTACTGCTGGTAATGGGATTTCTGGTCTCATAATTAACAGCAGTAACAGAGGAATGGTTGCGGACCACCAGAATCTACAGGGAAAGTAGGTGTATTGATTTTGAGAGTTGAATGTGAACCAGAAAGTGTGTATAATTACACTTTTATTTTTCTTGTCTTTTTTGGGAGGGAGCAAACAGACCACAGCAGGCAATGTATGAGAAGCTGGCTGATCATTAGTGCACTTTCAAGGCTGCCGCCTGCAGTTATTGTCTGTGCTGGTGTCTCTCTCTCTCTGTGCTGGTGTCTCTCTCTGTCTGTGTTGTTGCTGTTGCCGCTGAGTGCCAATCTCCTGTGGAGGTGAGGCGCAAACTACACACACCCCCAGCATGCCCTGCTCCTGAACATTCTGTACCAGAGAGAGACAGAGACACCAGACTAATAGTCAGACATACCAATCGAGTGTGGGGAGGAGTGGGGGAGGTGGAGGGGTGTGGGTGGGGATGGGGGTGGGGTGGGGAGGGGGGGTGTATGCATTTATTTTTGCTTGTGCAGTAATGGGTGAGTACGACACATAACCTTTGTCACTGTGGTGCTGACAACAGCTAAAAATAGCCCCCCCCCTCCTCCTCCTCCCATCCTTCTGTTTCATCATCTCTCCATCTCATCCAATATGGATTTCCCCTCATCGGCCTGTGCTCCGGCAGTCCACACTTCCTGCTTGGTGTGGGCTTCACAGAGCCAACACGCCGCTACTTGCTTTTAAGACACATTCATTTCCACACATGGCTCCCGGAACGTATTGCTTATGTATGAGATCTGAGCCTGGTCTCCTTTATGGTGCCGGGGAATACCTTTGCTTTTCTTCACGAATGGCCCTTGATTCAGAGTGCAGGAGATCCACATACTCACACGTCTTTGATTGAAAATGTATTTACACTTTGACACAGGCAAAGATGCTCAAGCCTCACAAGTTGGTGTCTTTGTAATAATTGAAAAAGACCAATTTGCATGCTAGGGGTCAAGTGGACTAAAATACATGACAGTAACATTTACGCCATCATCGGTGTGTGAGTGTGTGAGTGAATGGGTGAATGAGAATCAACATTGTAAAGCGCTTTGGTTCCATTCTGGTTGTAAAGCGCTATATAAATGCAGTCCATTTACCATTTACCATTTACTCGGAGGATTTCAAATGCTGTGAAGTGAAGTTTCTCGTATGGACTAGATTTTCAGAATAAAATACGTTTTTTTCGTTTTGGGCATGCCACCTGTTCCGCTAGATAAAGAATAATTACAGCAGGATCTCTGTCAGGTTTCCATTCACCTGAGACGTCCCCGTAATGCACCTGCCTCTCACCGAGTCCACCGCCCATAACACAAACCTCTCTTTTAATTGTGAGCAAAAAGACTCCAGTAAAACTTCGTTAGGCACATTTAATCTGCCAGTAAGAATCACGTTTGTTTTGTTCAGTTATTGCTGCGTTAATTCATCTCTACACACCAATACCAACAAAGAAGTAGAGCCTTACCTGAGGGTTCTGGGTGTGTGGAGAGACAGCGAGGTAGCTGACGGGATTCTCAGCCCTGTTGGGTCCTCGTCAGAGAAAGGAAACCTGTGCTCTGTAGTCTCACTTCTACATTATTCTGCTGAGGTGAATTTCACTTGTTTCTATTTATTGTCAGAAATTCTCAGCTCCAACCAGAGGAGAGACAGACAGCATACTATAGAAGAACCTCACCAAAGAAAAACAACAAATAATCTCCCTTTTTTTTCTCTCTGTATATTTATCTCTTCAGGATACTTTTTACCTCCACAATTCATAACGTGCTGTTTCTCACCCCCCTTCTTTTAGCATCTCCTCACCCTTGTTTTTTTCACCCTCATCTCGGCCTGGTTGTCCAGGCGACAGTCAGCTGGGTGTCAGTTCTTTCACTCCCCCAGCAGCTCCTCTCTCCCATGGCTTTGTTCAGCCTCCTCTCCTGGCTGGCTCACCAAAGAGATGGAAACGGGGCGCTGAGCAGAGCTGGAATATTAAAGAGACCAGCGTTGGAGAGGAGCTATGCCCTGTAACAGCCTTCACAGCAGGCCAGAATAACATGTGATTCGGGTGAAGCTCCATTTAGCTGAAAACTGTGAACCAGTATAAAGCTTATTTTATCAGACTGCTGTAGGGTCCCCCTCTTTTTCTCAGGGAAATGGGTTGGTATGGTCCGGCTGGGGCTCTGCGAGAAGGAAATGGGAGGGGGCATTGTCACTGGAAGGTGATCAGAGAAACTGTATACAGTATGAGACAAAGTGTGAACCATTCAATTTTAATACCTAGGATATTAAATACAAAGAAAATAAAAACAGATTCTGATGTTGTTCCAAGCCGCTTCAGTCTCTAATGTGTTCGATGAGTCTAAGATCACACTCACTCAAAAATGGTGAGACTGAGGAAAAAAATAAACGTACATTTAAAAAAAAAAAAAGAAGCTGTTGGGGCGGGTTATAATTTGAATTACCATTAAAACATGAAATCCCAGGCAGTCTCACATTTGGAGTTATGACAGTCTGCAGGCAAACATGACATATTTTCATGCAGCGTTCAAGAATAATGCTTAAATAACAAATACTGATTCAGATGTATAATTTGATTTTCCAATAAATGACGCTTAATTTACTATGCAGTTTGTTCTGCAGTAAGAGCAGTAGAAGTTTGCCATCTGTAGTGTAACTTCTAACCACATTTGAATATCACAGTTATTCGGCTATTGCACTCCAGTTACATACCCAGAGAGAGCATATTCATCCATCTTTGATTCACTTCAGATCTCAGTGCCAAAAACTACGACACAACTCAATACACACTCTCTCACACACACACACGGACACACACACACACACAAAGACAAAGACAACAATTAATCACGCTGCTAAATGGCGACAACTCCGATAAGTTTGGCATTTAGATTCCTGTTGGCGCTCTGTTTTAATGGGAATTGTGACTGAGGCAGGAGGAGAGAGCGGGGGTTAGATACTTGGGGGGAAGAAGTGTAAGCCAATCTGTCTGTACAATGACACGCGCAAAGAAGCTGTACTGATTCATCTTATTCATGCCCTTTCAGTCCACCAGGATCAATATGAAGGCGAGTGGGTTGAGTTGAGTCACAGACAGCTGCCGGGATGAAAAGACTCATGATAATAAGGATAATTCATCAGACTTTTTTTATGCACTGTATTAGCAGTAAAACAAGAAATGTATTAGCAGAATAGCAACAAAAATCTAAAACGATATACTCAACTGTAGAGAAAGATCTATGTACTTTCTCAGAATATACTTTTACATCGACATTTACATAAAAAAAGCTTTCTTTCTTGATGTGGTTTATTAAATAAACAGTAAACATCCAGATCCTTCCAGAAAAACAGCATATCTCATTCAGTTAATATGACGTCACAACTATTGGCAGGCAAGAACTTTCAGGCAGTTTACAAAGATACAGTTTCATAAGTACACATTTAAAATTAAAATTAAAAATGTGAACTCACACACAATGTTCCTTCATTCAAAGACAAACACATGCATACCCATTCTGAACCCCAGGACAGACAGACAGACAGACAGACATCTGATGGACTGGTCCCAATAAGGAAGGTCTTTCTGAACAAGCTTGGAGGACCCTTTCATTTCTATGACTTTTGGCTACAACAGACCAATAAAAGACTTCAAAAATCAAATGCATAAGGTGCCAAGGTACGTGGGACCATCTATTTTTTTTTATTAATAATAGCTGGATGCGTATTCAAAACACATGATTCACAAACACAAGAATCACACAGTGCTAGGGGTCACGAATAAAGGGCTTGAATCACAAGAAAGATTATAATCTACAAAAGAAAATCTGGCCTTACACCATTTTATTATGTGTAAGCGAATGTATCAAAAGCACAAGCAGGACCTAAATCAGGAACAATGGTACATAATCTCTCTTTGTTTGAACATCCTTATCATGTAGACTTATCGCTGCCATCTATCTCTGCCACTGGCCCCAGCGCAAACAGAGGGGAAACTCTGACAGAAAAGCAAGGAATACCATATAAATAAAAAAACAGAGGTCTAGCTATACAGTCAAATAGAATAGGACTGTGCTGTTTCAACAACGCTGCATCTATAGAACTAGAATCAATAGAGTGGACAGAGAGCCTAAATTTCAAGGTAACACCTATCTATAGTCGACAGATAATCGTTGCTCTTTGTTGCCCTTGACAACTCAGATTTGTGCTGTAGGTAAAAATGAAAAAAAAAAAATTTCCTGGGACAAACGACTTGATCGGTCGTGCCGATTCTACTCAGTCTAGATCGATGCCTTATCTACACATTCTCTTCACACGTGAATCATATACCTAGAATCCTGAAGGAAAGTGCAAAAAACCAAGGCCTATTCCCCGGCACGGTTATTGATCTAGACAAATAAATCTGTTCATTTTCTGTACACCAATGGCTCATGACGTCAAACGATGAAACACGAACCTACCCATTAGTAAAGAATGCTAAGTAACTTTGTTCTATACAAACAGTGCAAAAGCAAACGAGAGTAACAAATTGCAAAAGCAACATTACTAAAAAAACAAATACCTGATTGACATTAAAACTATGGAACCGTAAAGCCCGGATTCAAAGGTTGAAATTGACCATCATAATTCAACTGACCATGATAGCATTGCCAAAGTTATATTGCAGTCAATAGTCACTGTCCCGAGTTTGACTTTCAGGCTCGATTGTAAACATCTTTTCCTGCATGTCGCTTCGCCATGGGAGACAGACACCTGAAAGTCTGATGAGGACTGATTGCGTCTGCCTCTCAAAATACTTTTTGCACCTGCTACTTAGGCGCTGGGGGGATTCATGGTCAGTCTTCCAGAAAGATGGCTAATCAATTAAAATTAAATTATGCTGTACATGTCACTAGACCTTGATATTAAAATGACTAAATATCCCTTAAAAACAATTCCAATACTTCAAATTATAAAACAAACGTATATAAAAATATGAGTTATACAGACATTTTAGGCAAACACTGATACGCATAATTCGTTTTTTGATCATGGGTGTCTCTTTCACATGTGGGCCATCTCTGTAAGAAAGCAGAGCTGTCTTTGTGCGCTGGTCCCGCCACCTTTGTACAATATCCACAGTGAGACAGTCCAGTCCCTGGCTCTGGGAAAGGGACCGCTGATGGCAGACACAGACCATGTGTAAATGTGTGGCCATTGGTCAGCATTCAAGATATATTGGCACACAGACACACACACACACACACACACACACACACACAGACACAGACACAGACACACACACACACACACACACACACACACACGCACACAGACACACTAATGGATTTGGACTCTCTATTTCTTTAGGCTACCACAGGTGGGTCTCTCGAATCTCAGAAATGATGTTACTGGCTTTTTGTAGGGCCTGAGGAGGAGACAGAGCAGATAGGAGATTGATAAGAGAGAAAAAAGAGAGAAAGAAAGAAAGAAAGAAAGAAAGAGAGTCAGATTAGGAAAGAATGTTGGTAGTCCGGCTCATAAAGGAAACTGACATTTGAACATCGAGTGCCAATAGTTCGTTCAGAGCCAAGGACCATAAATAAATACATTCACACTTTCCTATATGTGAAGTTGACATATTTCTATCAATAATATTTCAATATTAAATCAAACTATTCAAATTCTTTCTGAAAAGTAGGATTCGGTTCGGTTCACCTCCAGCATCTAGGCCTATGGTACACTCACTTTCCACTTTCCTTGATGTAAATTTGACATATTTCTACAGGAATATTTAAAATCAATGTTTAAATGTATTCTCTATGAAAAGAAGGGTTGACCTCCAGCATCTGGGCGACCTCGGTCCTCTGTTGCGCCGTGTCCTGGGACTCCACCAGCAGCTCCACCAGCAGCCCCTGTTTGTAGAGCTGCCCCACCAGCTCGCTCTGCAGACGCTCCTTCACAAAGTTCACCAGGAAGTGCATCACCGTCTTGGGCACGCTGCCATGGGGGAGCAGGGTTAGGGCAGTTGGCGGACGTGCCTGGAAGTGTCATCATCAGCATGCTTATGACCTCACGACCTAGCTCCCTCTTTAACTCACCATTGACAAACTACAGGCCACACCCAAATACAGCAGAACGATGTAACGACTCAGAATGGTCAGGCTCGGGAACCTTTAGCAGGCCAAATAGAAAAGCCCCCCCCCCCGTCCCCCCATCGGTGCCGACCCACCTGTCCATGATGCTCTTGCGGACGATGAGGAAGTAGCTGTTAATGAGGCGCTGGATGACCTCACAGTCCCTCTGCTCCTTGGCGCTCAGCTTGCGTGCGCTGGGCACCGCCTAACAGATGGAGAGGGGGGGCAGGGGGGGCAAGGTGTTAAAAGGGGTCACCCCCACCCCCCCAGCGTCCTCTTCCTCAGCGGTTACTTACGGTGTCGAGGAGGTTGACCGCCTGGCCTCTGTTGGGGCTGCTGAAGCCTCCAGGAGGGCCTCGTTCCTCAGCCGGCCTCTCCTTCTGCCAACGCTTCCCCCCGTCCAGCCCGTCGACCTGGCAACAGAGGGCCGACACAGACAGAGAGGAATTAGGGAGCCAATACATTTTATATTATTATATTATATTGTATTATATATCTATTGTGAGATGGTGCAAATTGGCTGCCGTGGTATTACCCAGACAGATTGTTGTGTGTAATAGCTGTCTGGCGGTCCGTTCGTTTGTGTGTATTTAATTGGCGACCAATTTGTAAAGCGCTTTGAGTCCCGAGAAAAAGCGCTAAAAACTAAATCCTATGAATTATTATTATTACTATTATGGTGATACACTCATACTATTCTATAGAGAACGTTGTCTAATGAAGAGGTTGGCATAGTGGAGAATGACAGTTTTAAATAAAGAAAGCTTTCACTTAGGAAATATGAATTGATAGAGAATCATTAACCGAGTCTTTTATATATTGCCCCGCGACCGAATGTATTGCACACTAATTCAGTTCAAGGAAAGGCGACGTGCGCGAACGACTAATTCAGAGGCAGATGAGCACTATAACGCAAAATTAACCGCTCAAGAGGAAAGCTAAACAACCACAGCTGCTAAAACCGCTAGGGAACCATGTGCAAGTATCTCTGCTATAATACGAGCTTCCTGCTCCGCATACAGATCCCACACATGCATTAGTAATAGGAGGCCACACCGTGGGGCGAGGGAGAGGATCCTCATCCTCTGGCTAGCTGCAGCTTACCTGCTGACTGTTGACAGAGGCCGAGACCTGCGCTGCGTCTGTGAAGTCTGGATGCTTGGTGTTGATGTAGGCCAGTTCTATCGCTACCAAATTGTGCACCTGAAAGCAACACAAAGAAAAAATAAAAAAATAAAAAAGGTATCGCCACTCATTTCTAAATCCTGTCTAATCACTGCATATTGATATATTAAACACGTGGATTTAGATGAGGTGTGATCTGGGATTATGATTCAGTCGGCGGTTCCCCATACTGCTATCTCACCATCTCATTAGTGATTGGAAGGCGCTTTCTCAACAAGCTTGTCACCACTTCAACGATGGATTCGTGCAGCTTGGGGAATCGCAGGAGCTCCTGACAACAAACACATCGGTCACACACAGATCATCAGCACATTGCCATATTTAATATATTTATGTTTTGTATATTTATTAAACAACATGTAGGGTAAATTCGGTTAGGAATATAAACTAAAAACTCTTTTGGAATATTTTACTCTCTTGTGCACTTACATTGGCAGGTATACCTCTCTCCCGAATAAAAAGATGAAATCGTTTCCAGGAGCATTTGTTGGGCCTTCCAATACATTTGTTACAGTGTGTGTAGTGTAGTGTGATCAAAGAATCCTCTGCAGTTCCTCGTGAAACTCTAACACAGCACAGACTCAATAGAGTATTTCTAAGTTGTTGGGTGCCTGTGTGTGTGTTTGCTAAGTCTGTGTGTGTGTGTTTTAAGTGCCTGTGTGTGTGTGTGTGTGTGTGTGTGTGTTAAGTGCCAATGTGTGTAAAGTGTGTGTCTGTGCGTGTGTCAAGGCCTACCTGCGTGCTGTAGGAGGAGCAGTGCTGAACGATTCTCTGCAGCTCCTCGTGGACCAGCTCCACACATCGCATGCTGGGCTCCTCCAGGCGTTTGATCTGCCTCTTCACCAGCAGCTCAAAGGACACCTCGGGGACGAAGAGGGCCGGTCGCGGACCCTGCAAGCCAAACGCACCCACACGTGGTCAGCAGACCAAGCACACGGACAAGTAAACAATGCCTCATACTGTATATACGTGTGTGTATACACACACACACACACACAATTCATCCGCTCGAGAAAAACTCTACAGTAAACCAGGATTGGTTTTGAAGGTGATGTGCTGCACACACACTGCCAAGAGCAAGAAAGAGAAGAAGGTAGCAGATAAAAGTGTCTGTGTGTGTGTGTGTGTGTGTGTGTGTGTGTGTGTGTGTGTGTGTGAGTGTGTGCTGGGGGCAGGGTAATTCTTACCGTGGCGTTCCGGATGGCAGTGAGGACATCCAGCTCCGAAAGGCCTCCTAGAGGGTCGATGGACTGCAGAGTTCGGCCAAAGGTCTCGTGGAATATGTAGCAGATCCGAGCCCCTCCACAGCTACGGAACAGGGACACAGACTCAGATGTAACACTCAACATTGTCTGTCTTATATCACAGAAAAAAACTGGGCAGGGTGTTTCTTAGAGGATTCCACACATAAGTCTTGACACAGGTAAAACAAAGTATAAGTTGCAGCAAAAAAGAATAAACCTCTGTTGAACAAAAGAAAAACGGAAAAAGAGCTATACTACAGTATGTATTCAATTCAGCGCTGCTAGAGAGCTTATTCACTGTCAGGGTACTACGTACGATGGGCTACTGTCTTGCTTGTGCTCAAATTGCTGCCATATTGAAAATGTAAACGCAACCAAGCAAAGCGGATCAATAGTTGTTATAAGTGGTATGAGAGACAATATGTCAAAACAATAACAGATACAAGATTAAAAGGTGAACATTGGCCTGGGGAATACCGTACGGAACAATTACTAAATCATGCTGCTTTTTCAACTACGTTGTCGCCTAGAAGATTATTGAAATGATTTAAGATGACAGATGACAGATGACAGTTACTATGTAAACAAAGCCAGGTATATTTAAATGATCTCCTGGGCGTTTACTGAACTGCAAAAATCTCAAAGATCAAGGTGTTTTTTTATAATGTGATAATGTGGGTCACATCTAGCATTAATTGCTGTTCTGAAATCATTAAAAAAAAATATATATATATATATATATATATATATATATATACACTATGTATATATATATATTGTATCTATAAATATATATATATATTCATGATTTCAGAACAGCAATTAATGGTAGATATATATATACATATATACTATGTATATATATATTGTATCTATAAATATATATATATATTTCCCTCAACTCACAGCTCCGAGGTCTGAATATGCGTGGCCGTGCCTTCGATGGTGTTGCAGTAATCGCTGGCGAACTTGGTGACGATCTGCAGCAGCGTGGCGCTGTGGTCCTCCACGGGCTGCCCGTAGCTGCTGAGCCGAGCCTGGTACTGGGAGCTGAGCACCGTCACTCGGGTCTTCAGCTCCGGCAGGCAGTCCCGGATGTGGTGCATGAGCAGCCTGCTGAGGGTCTTGGCCAGGTAGCGCGAGCCGCAACGGGACGCCAGCGACGGGTAATGGCGCTGCAGGAAGGCCTGCTCGTCACGGCAAGTGTCCTCAAGGCTCTTGCTGGTGTTGATGTCATGCTGGCTCCTGGCAGGGGGATGGGGGGGTTGGGGTCGGGGTTGTGGTAGAGCGGGGGAAGGAGAGGAGAGGAAATGGGGTTAGCTGCTCAGTGAGTGTAAGACAGAGACCAAGAGAGATATCACCAATTAGCCTATATAGCTGCTGCCCAGCGTGAATTTATAGTGTTTGTGAGTATTTAGGAAGAATTGTGTTTTCATTTTGTATGGCAGCGCTTCATCCTAACAAATGAAGTGAGCTAACAGTGTTGACTTTCCTACAGCTAGCCCTCAGGTATCTCTGCTTACTGGACTTAGCTGTCAAGATATATAAAATTGTTCTCAGCTGTTGTGTGCGTTTTCAAAGTAATTTCAAAATGCCCCGAGCTGCAGTCTAATGTTGTTTTCAACACCTCCACCCCCCAAACAATATTCCTCATAAAATGTAATTCACAAGAAGTAGCTGGGGCTCAGGAAGTGGCAGAGTAAATTACGTGACTGCAGGAAAAGCTACAGGTACAACAGACAACCAATTCCATGAACCACTTTTAGACAAATAACTGAAACTATTATTTAAAAAATTATGAACATATATACTGTCCTGTATATTTAATACAAGTCACCTAGAGTAATTTTTTTGTTAGTAAAATGTCAAAAATAAGAGGTTGTGGAGTCGGTGTTCTGCACATATGATCTCATCACGCAGGTACGTACTAAAATATGACCTACAAACCTGTTGACCACTCCGATGATGCCCAGCCTCACAGGGATGACTCTGCCCAGGAGGACCTCTAAAGCATCCGTCCCTGCGTCCATGAGGTCCAGCTTGCTGACCACTAGCAGTGTCCTGCGGCCTGGAGCACACACAAAAACAGTCAAGTCGGGCTGAAACGGCACTTGATATAAAGGATAAAAAAGAAAAATGTCTATTATCTTTCCATCCTTTTGATCCTTTGGGCGTATCATTATGGACGCAAGGCAGTCGGCCATGACTGATATGTTTTTTATTGTCGACCATGTGGCTCATAAATAATTCAATCCTACTTTCCTATCTATGAGAAGGAAAAATAACAATCATCCTTGCTGGTGAGAGTACTTTCAATCAAGCGCTACGGGAAATAAGTACTGTTTAACCATGCCCTGGGACAGATAGGGCCACAAAAAAAAGACCTTCCTTTTTACGGAACGTGTGTCGGTTGACAGACTTGCTCACCATCTGGGTCGACCTCCCGAGCCAGTTTGAGCGCGTCAGAGGTGGCCAAGTCGGAATTGGCAGGTGACACGGAGAGTATGAGCGAGTTGGGATTGGATATGAAGGATAGGATCATGTCTTGTACTTGGGCCTCAATGTCTTCCGGCTGGTCCCCAACTGGTACCTGGTGCAAACGCAAAATACAAACGCAAACTAATCAGAGACAGTCGCATCACATTAAGCGTATGTGTCAACTGACTGGATTGTGGGAAATCCAATTTAATTTGCCGACACGGCTTAAGGAAATTGCTCCCGATGCTCACCTTGGTGATTCCTGGCAAATCCACTAATGTGAGATTCAGAACTTTAGGAGAAAATATCTTCAAATAAATAGGTTCAGGACTGATTCCCTAGATGGGGCCCAAAAAAACAGAAAGATAGAGAGGACGTGACATGCAAACAAAACACATTACCGACATGCTAATACAGTATGAACACTCTAGACCCCTCAGGTCATCTGGAACAGGTCCGCTAACCGTCCCCAGAGTTCAAACCAAAAAAGGTGAAGCAGCTTTTATCTAATAGCTGGAACCAATTTACGGAAAATCTGAGACTCGCTCCCAGCCTGACTACTTTTAAATCCAGATTAAAAACCTATATGTTCTCTATTGCATTTGGCTAAACTGCTCATTCTTAGCAATTGTATTTCTCTTATTACAAATTGTTATTTATTTCTTTTCATGGTTTTTGGTTCTTCCTTGTAAACCGCATTAAATTGCTTGTGTATGAAGTGTGCTACGCAAATACATTTGATTTGATGGGTTCAACCATTCAGTACAGTGATCATAATTCACAGCTTGAGCCCTTCCTCTGACTCCAATGCTTACAGTGTACACACCTTATTTTCTCCTGAACTACGTTCCGTCTCTTCTTCAATTTCCTTCCGAATTTCATGAAAATCTGTGAAAGTCTTTCACACACATAGGTCGATGAAAGACATGCTACTTACAGAATGAATTAGACAAAGTGCCACAAAAACAGGTGCAGTAGATTTTTTTTTAAAAACACTGCCTAGTCCTTACAATGTATCTAGGTGCTAGAGAGTAAAACAGGTTACATAAAAACATACCTGGTTCTTACAGTGGAGGAAGGTGCCCCATTCCTCAGCTTTGATACCTGAAAATTACACAACAAAACAGTTGGTAAATTATTATTAGAGCTTGATTCAACCAGGAAGTTACAAACTTTATAAACAGCATCATAATAATTTAAAGCAAAGGGGTGGAGGGAATTTCAATCTTCACACCAATAAAGAGCTGCGTGGGTCAAACTCAATCTAAAAATGACAGACAGAATAAAGTTTAAATGATAGACATATAGTGAGATGAGACTCCACAAAAATGGTGATGCAGCAAAAACATTATGAAAAACACAAATGAGGTCAGGCCACAAATACTTCATAAAACGCATCACACAGGGGGTGAAATCAAACGATGAAGTAGTAAATCAAATATTGTAACGGACAGAAAATCAACAGGATTCATGCCATATAAAACTATAGAAACACCTGGGTAGCTGTTTGGGATGTTTTGTTTTACCCCATTTCCTGAGACAAGTAATGGAAAAAGAATGTAGATTAGATGTTAGAGAAGAGGTTTAGCCTACTAAATGACTGTCCAACAGTTCAAGCAGTGAGTAAAAGTGCATGCATAAAGGTGAAAGACCAGTTTTAAAATCTTGAGCAATAAGCATCTAACCAGTATGACCAGTCACCAGCCTAATTATGTATCGTCCTGTGAACACTTTGAAAGTAGCATACAAAATTACTTTGAAAATGACATACCTTATGTCTATAAGGCAATCATTATCATAGTGTTAGGTACCGTTTTCGTGCACTTTTCTCTCTTCCTGGGGCGGAACATTAACCAACTGCAACACTAGGGGGCGTCTGGTGACTATTCCAGAACCTCTAGGCAGGAAGTCGCGTCCAACCAAGCTTTCTAGTACCGAACTCTTCCCACTGCTCTGTTATAGGAGGAGAAGATGTAATTCAAGAGATGTTCTGGCATACTGTCTAGGTTAAAGCGGCCCTTGTTTAATTTATTGGTATTCATCTTTCTTCATTTTTCTTGCTTCAAACAGCCTGTCCATTTTAACAGTGGGCCAAAACAAAACACATTTTAAGATCCAATTGAGGCTAGGTAACGGTCGGTCATTATGCAAAAAAATAAACAAATAAACAAATAAATAAATAGGAGTACTATTACACTCAACCACAAAACTAAAGAAATGTGACTGCCTTCTTATTTTAAATTTTTTTTTAAGCTCTAGCTTGGTTAATTTATAAGTGATGTGCCATTGTACATTGGTTTTTGTTATGGTTATTGTGATTATGGTTGTTGTGATTATACATATCAACATTCTAGAAAGCAGGCTCTTTTAACTGACATATATAGCTATCCAAGGATAGGGTGATTTCAGCAATATTGTGACCGTTTTTGTAGTTCTATCTTCTGATCGCTATTGTACCAAAACAGCCAAATTCACCCCACATACAAGCTGAGAATGTAGTGACCCATTAGGACGTTTTTCCCTTAGAGTGCTCCCCAGACTGACCTGTGATCCAACCACCACTATCTGAGGTAACTGAATGACCTCAGCCCCCACTGTGAGAAAGACCTCCTGCAGCCGGTTAATGATGGGAATTAGAGTTTCCATCTCTTCACTGTATGACAGGACCTGGCACTGCCTTATTCGGGACATCAGAGAGGAAAAATAGATTACAGTTGAATATCAGAGAAGCCAGAAGTCTACAAGATAAAATATCATCAACATATAACTGTGCACTGAAAATATGAATACCTGACCACAGTCAAGGCTAAGCTAGCTAGGGTCTTGTAAGAGAGTATTTGACTGCATTCACGGGTAAAGATAACATTACGTAATAGGAATAGACAGACACAAGTGACTGCCTGGCGAAAGGGGTCCTGATGAGAGAGAAAACGCCCCGGCGGGAATCGTTCCACTGCCCTGACCTATTACAGCCGATCTTAGCCAAAGACAAACGAATGGATTGCAAGATTTGTGTTAATCATTTTCAGTGAGTGACTAGCTAACAAATTGTTAAGGATGTAAAAAGCGAATTGGAATCGTCTAATCAGAATGCCATTATTTACCAGCAAGCGAGCTAGCTAGTCAAGAAAAGCTAGGGAAATGGAAAACTACTAGTAGCTCGCGTTAGTTCGTAGCCCAGTCGATACTTACCGCACAATCAGGCGAATATTTTCCTAACGCTATATCCAACAGGATAGTAAATCCATATATTGCATAAAGTATTTCGTTTTATTGCATTTTCAGTGTATTTAGTAGTATCGAAAGCGGAGAACATCAGTGGTCAGCTGATCCGTCGGTAGTATCATTCAAAAGTGGGCGGGCATGCTATCATATTGTGTTGTTATGATTGGTCAAATAATACTAGTAGGAAACGTTGCCTCCTTCTAGTTGGTTGCTACATTAGCCAGTCACACAGGGTTTGTGTTGAACACCGGCTTTTCACAACCTCCTGTTGGTACAGCTATCGATCATTCGGCTATTATGAACCGATGTGTTGAAGATAAAATACAAATTCAACAACTATTTTTACTCTAAAATCGCATTAAGTCATCAAGTTCATCAATCAATGTCATTGTATTTATTTTTGATGCTTGAATATAAACAGCGTATTTACACATTTCTAATTTCTTACCATTTCACATTTTCACATTTCTTACCAGAAATTACATAAAACAGACATCAATCAGTCTTTGAACATAAGTAATAAATAAAATCTCAGTTATAGTCAGTGTCACCCCATGTGCTTAAATAGCCTGAGATATATTGGTACCAACTGTCATAAGGGATTTATTTGGAATAATATTAACATTATTTGAGCATGTGTGGCAGAAAAACTAAAGAAAAACAGGAATAAGAACATACACTAATGTAAGCCTTGCCAACTGAATAATCAACTTTACATTTCGTTTATGTACAAAAATGTTCGTTTTTTCAACAGGGCTCACACTTGTACTCAGTATAAAAAAGGATAATATTGACAAAGTGACTCCCCCGTGTCATTGTTATTGAACGCCATCTCCCTTCTTTCAGAAAAATTAAGCAAAAAAAAAAAAAACACTCCCATTTGTCAGTCTCTCAGTCCATGTAAGAGGTGTCCATACCCTCACTGTCTGGGTGTAGCAGGCGACCAGCCAGACGCTCAATGTCGTCTAGACTAAGTTGCCGAAGAGAACGTTCATAGTCCTAGAGCAAAGTCAGACAGAGATAATCATTAGATTAATAGCAATAGTAAACAATTCAAGCCATTGTATATGCAACTCAACTGTTCTATCGTCCACAAGAATGTAAATATATTGATCAAATCAACTCAAAGAGGTAATCAATGCAAGATATAAGTACTTAAAAAGTAGAGCAATATTTTCAGTCTGTAGTGGCAACATGCATGAAGTGGTTCTGAATTCCGACCCATTCCAAGACTTTTGCTTCCGAGTTAAAAAAATTAAAACAGACCAAATAGAGTAGCAGATTCAACCTAGAGATTACACTCATCTATTCCTAACAGCACTGCATTTTTCCTTAACAGAGTTAACGGTTGCTAGTCCCCTTCCGGTTGAATTAGATATTACATTTAAGTTTTTTAATTAAGGCACCTTAATCAGCTGCTCCTGAACTTTGGCAGCATCTGCAGGGCTGAAGTGCTTAGCTAGAATGGTGGACAAAGTTTGCCACACAGCTCCATGGGGGCTGCTGCTACTGCTACTGCCAGCCATTCCTGTGGCTCCGATCCTAGTCTCTCCAGCAAGACGGACCACCAAGTTCAATTTAGCCTCCGGACCAATAGAGTAATCACTCAATCGATGTTCATCTGTAGGAGGTACAGTCAATTGTGTATGTCAGTAAAACATTTTTTATAAACCTATTACTTGAAATAGTGCCATAACTCTGTATGTGTGTGGGTTTGTGGCAATGCTTGCACTGTAGTATGTCTTTGGAGAATTGTTCTCAATTTACAAGCACAAACAATAGTGAAACCGTGCACACATGCTTTAACAGTACTGTACCTGCAAGAGCCTTCCCTTTGTAGAGCAATCGCTGCTGATTTGCTGGTATATTTAGACGTTCTGACACAAGTTCTTTTACTCTGGACACCTTTTCATCTTCAGTGACCTGAGGAGATAATGGTATCAGATAGGTACTATATCTAAGCCATTTTCTTTTATATGTCTTGGCTAGGCTTGTCTAGTATTGACACAATTGGAAGTTGGAAATGTATTCCAGGCTGGAATTTCCAGCTAAGCGCATACACGTTGCAGCCTGACAAGTTAACCCCAGATGTTCAAGGGTATTTTTCGACAGTACTTCCCCGCACCAACGTTAACTAGTTGCGGACAGTGACACCACAGAAGATATGTATTAGCAGGCAGACAGGTTTTATCACAGTTAACTAGTTATCTCTTCCATAAATACCTTGAGTTCATGGGATAAAGCTCTCCATTATACAAAATGTACGCTAGCTAGTTAAAAACATCCTGCAGCTTCTGAACAATTGTTAGTGAGCATTGCTAGCAAGACAAAAATGCTAGCTAGCTAGTTAGCATTAGCAAGCTAACGTAGCCAGCTCGCATTGCTTACCTGCACACTACATTCCTTTCCTTGAAGTGGTTTCACAGTGAGAATCATGTTACAGATTTTTTGCTAAGTTATTAAACAGCGTTTCAAAGTTGCGTTTAAACTGTATATAAAGCCTAATTGGGTGATTTATAGTTTTTTTTACTTCAGCTGATTAGCTACTTTCTCTCGTCAACAACCCATCTTCTCCTTTCTTCCTACTTTCTTCTTCTGAAGAGTTTTTGGCAGCGTTCATATTCGGTGGTACCGCTACTGCCACTAAAGGTCCTGATAGTATATTTGTGAACTCTGCTGCCACCCACAGATAGGAACAAATTATGTCGCTTTTGATCATGAGTTTAGGCTAGAACTTGTAGATTTTATTTTTCAAGCCCAAAAACTAATGAGTCTGAGTCATTAAAGTATTTTGCGATGGAGAATTCCAAGGGCCATTTGGTAATTTTCTTTTTTATATAATATAGCTACAAACAATTTCCGTAAACTCACGTATTTGCACAGTAGCTGTTAAGAATAATATCAGTTTAGTGTTCTCAGAAATACTTAATTCAAACAATTCAGCTTTGAGCATGTAACTTACACGTGCGCGGGCACGCACAATCATACTTACACACGCGCGCGCGCGTGCACAACACACACACACACACACACACACACACACCGTTTCTATATTTCTTCGGAAGAAAGAACCATCCAGTAGTGTGAGCTGTCGGTGGAAGGTGCACCTGCACCTGTGACTGTCCATCGAAGGAAGTCGAGGGATGCGAGGTTGCTCACAGCAGTGGAGAAAATTGTTTAAATTATATTCGGGACAATCATCGCATGTCTCGTAAGTGTTGCTATTGCCTCTTGCATTTTTGTGTAGTATGGTACAGGTTAGCCTACTTAGTCTATAGCCTGTCTTAATCAAGCTCAAATGCTGCACCTGTGTCAAGTACATTTTTCATTTTCTTTTACCGACATTTTTTGTAACCGAATGCATTTGTCAGGCTAAATGTGTCTCATGTTAAACACAAAGACACTGGGAGTCAGAGTGTGTGAAAGGAATCAAATATATATTTTTAATTCATTATCTTTTACGAGAATATGGGCACACTTCGAGACCTCCAGTTTGCCCTTCAACTTAAAATTGAGGAGCTTCGCCAGAGGGACACACTCATTGACGAGTTAGAGCTTGAGTTGGATACCAAAGACGACCTAATTCGGAGACTGCAAGGAGAGCTGGACCGCTACAGAGCAACTCTCTCACCTCCCGGACCCTCTGTTGGTGGAAATACTGGTATAGCTTGCCTATATATATATATAATCAGTCTATCTCTCACTGAAACACACACACACAC
>JAVQIZ010086571.1:0-48491 GCA_036023535.2 Galaxias brevipinnis
GGGGGGGGGGGGGGGGGGGGGGGGGGGGGGGGGGGGGGGGGGGGGGGGGGGGGGCGGCCATACAAGGAACACTGCACCTTTTTAAGAGTTTGGAAACAAACACGCAGCAGCATTTTAAAGGGAAGGTAATATGTGTTTTGCTGCGCCGTGACATGTTAGGTTACTGAGAATAGTGTTTGGTCTGTGATTTTGAAGTTTCATGTTGTAGTCTTGCATCTGTTTGTCCAATGCCTCGTTGTCACTTTGGTATCCCGAGATTACACTGCCACGGAAAGAGAGGTGAGTCTGTCAAGAAATGCATGCACACATACGCAAAAGCAGGCAGAGAATAGATTCGATGCTAGCACTATCATTAGTCAAGTCAGCCGTCATGGTTCTGGAAAATTCACTTAGTCTGCCAGGCATCAAACGGCGCTAGCGCCGGTCCATTAACCACCTCCCTGTCTGCTCAAACATTGTTAGAAGACATTCAAGACAGGTGCTCCGTCAGACGGTTACATGGCGAGAACGCTGTTCAGAGCCCTTTTCTTTGGGGAAGGGGACAATCATGTTACGGGGCCTTTACAGACACAGTGTAATATGACATTGCTTTGGTGTGCGAAAAGTGAGCATGTCTTCTGCACGTAAAACGGACTGCTCAGCTGTCAATCAGTTACATACAAAGCATCGCTTAGCTCTCCTGCTGTTCATGTTCTCCGACTCAATTGCTTCTTTTTCCATGTCCATCAGTTTCTTTGGATTCCCACTGCCCCGTCAGCGGCCCTTTAGCCCACTCCAGCTGGACACCACATGGGGATCATCCGGGGCTCCATCCTGCCTCTCCAGAGAACGCAGGTCCCACCGCTCCGTTCTCCAGAGCAGGGGGGGTTACTGATACGGAACAGTGTGTTCCTCCCGGCTCACAGATGACGGCAGCCACACAGCTGTGGTGTGAAGAGGGGGGTGTACAGGGAGCTCTGCTGACTCCCTCCTCCATCATCCCCCCCCCCCCCCGTCATCGTCTATGTTCGACGAGGCAGCATTCTGATTCATCAGCCATGTAAATTTGTTTTTTTTCCCGTTGACACCCCAAGATATTGTATTCTCACAGGAACAGAGACGAAGTCGATGGCCTGAATATCTTTTCATGTCCAATCTCTTTGTCTGTCTGTCCGTCTGTCCACCTCATCAACTTTTTGCACTCCGTCTGCCTGTCTTCCGCCTCTGGTTTTGCTCCTGTCTGAAACAACCCAACTAAAGTCATCCGCCAACATGACCGTGTAGTGAGTGATAGTAACGCCAAGTCTCCTATCACGACTTTAATGCTTATCCCCACCACCTATTCTCTCCTTTCTGCTGAAGGCCCGGTCTGCACCACACAGGCAAGGGCATCCCCACAACTCCCTCCCTGTCTGAGGAGGGACACCAACCGGGGCTCCCGCACAAGAGCCATTTTGCACCGGAGCGCTCATGATAGTTTGCCGCTGCGCTCCGTGGTGCCTCTGAGAGGGTATGGAAACACATTAGACTTTGAAGGAGGAGCGGACGGATTCTCCACCATCACGCCGACGCAAGTCCTCTCCGACCCACAAAAGACAATGTCAGTGTGGCGATGGAGGGCAGGGTGGATCAAGAGGCACTCACTGGATTGATCTCAGCGTCCAGAGGTCAGTTTATTGTCTCAGCTGTCCTAGGGAATCAATACAACACTGGACATTAGGGTTCGCTCTCGCCCTACTTCCCTCCCTGCCTTTCTAACCTCCTCCAATCCTATAATCCTTCCCGGTCACTCCGATCCTCAACAGCTGGTCAACTGGTCATTCCCAAATCCAAGCTTCAGAACTTTGAAGATCAAGCATTTTCTAGGGCAGCACCAAAATTATGGAACTCTCTCCCACCACAATACTAATTCACTCTCAATCTTTCAATCCCGCCTCAAAACTCTTTTCACTCTGGCCTTACTAAATAACTTCTTCAATCCATCATCTGATATTCCGTTTTATTGTCTGTTGCCATGTTTGCTGTTCACAACATGAAGCATCTTTGTTTTTGTTAGAAGCACTATGAAAATAAAACGTAGCAACTGGTTACAGATCCAGATTCAGAGATAACATTCCGTGACTATTAGCAATGTTCAACTGGAAAAGAGAAGACAGTTTCTAGATCGGCACTCTCCCCCTTATTGTGAGAGGTTTGATTAAAATGTGGCCCATGACTGATGGCCAGCACCACTTTACCCTCTCTGGAGAAAGAGGCAGTAAATAATTGACTGACTGACCGAGTGAGTTCCTAGGATTACCCATGACTCTTTGAGTTACGGTTTGCGCCCTGAAGGGCAGAGCCGAGGGTGACAATTACCGGAGCTTGAAAGAGTTCAAACTTCCGTGAGCAGCCATGCGAAACCCTGTATGCTAAAGTACGATTTATCTTTAAACACCAAAGTTTGTCACAGAAACTAAACGGGCATTTTTTTAGGACACAATTTTTTTTAAAGTTTACTGTCACAATGTCTGTGAGGGACGTGTAAGACTTCGTCCGCCATAGCCATGTCGGCATGTACTGGAGAGAGAATAAAAGACCATGAGCTCCTACAGCCAGTGGAGTCATCGAGTCATAACCCAGCTCCGCTCAGGCAACTTAGGATGTTTTATACATGAGACAAAGCTGTATATTCCTTCCATGCTTGCCCTACTTTTTTCTCTCTTTTGTTTCCATCCATTCGTATATCGTTTCTTAATCTCCAAAACACCTCGGCGCAAGCGACTTGGTGATGGAGGGGCTGGAGTGCTGGAGAGACTAACAGCAATAACTCCATTTTGATATGAAAGCTGACACTCCCTCCCTCTTGGGAAGGCCCGTAGCTGAGGGGAGGTAATGGGTTCTCCCCTCTTTTGCCCCTGAGGGAGCTCGGGTGTAAATTACATCCAGCTTGCCCTTTGCACAGTCAAGACCAGCAACGACACTCTCCCACCTCTCACAATTCCCTTCCCTCGTCATCACTCCAACCTCATCCCGAGCAGTATTCCCACTACTCTTGCACTGTGGCACATGCCGCAGGGGAAGTGCTGGAGTAGGCAAGTGTGTGTGTTTGTGTGTGAGTGTGTGTGCGTGCGTGTGTGTGTGTGCATGTGTGTGTGCGTGTGTGTGTGCGTGTGTGTGTGTGTGTGTGTGTGTTTGACAGTGAGTAAGATCGGGAAGTGGTAAGTGAGACTGACTGCATATTGCTCACTTGCTCACCCATATCTCTGTTCCTCCTTTGTTTTATCTGTGTCCACACAAAAGCACTTTTACTTCACCGGTGCATATGCTAAACATCAACCACTGAGAACTTAGTGAGAAAGAGATGGAAGACCGAGAGAGGAGAGAGAGAGTGTAAAAAACACAAAACAGAAATAATAATCAAACAGAAAGAAACGAGACAGAAGGATATAAGGAGAAAGAGTGGGAAACGGAAGGAGAGAGAGAGATAGAGAGAGAGAGAGAGAGAGAGAGAGAGAGAGAGACCGAGACCTTCCATGGGGTTGGAAGTGCTTCGCCTCAGCACTTTACCCCGGGAGAAGAGTAAGGCCAAGCGAGGAGGGGGGAGGGAGAGGGGGGGGACTCCAAACAAACCTTTCAGACCCACTTAGGAGGGATCGGGAGTGACTGAGCAGCTTGAATAGAAGCACGAAGAATGAGGGGGGGAGTGGAATAGCAAGCAAGAGTGGCTTTCTCACGAGCTGACAGGTCAGGAAGCATCTGCCCCCCACCCGCTCTCTCCCCCACCCGCTCTCTCCCCGTCACACCGTCTCCAGCGGCCTAGCGCTTCTCATTAGACCCTCAATGGGTGTCGAGACTCCAGCTGACACAACCTGAGATGGGGCCGGGCCCGCGCTGCGACCAGGCTGGGTCAGACAGGCTGTGGTTTGGTGTCGGCATGGATGACAAGCGAGAAGAAACGCTAGAGGAGAAGGAGAGAGGAAAGCTGCAGGAACGAGAGAGTGGGGATAATGGAGTAGTGTGTGCGGGCGCGTGTGTGTGTGTGTGTGTGCGTGTGTGTGGATGCTTGTGTGTGCCAAGAGAAAAAGTGCCTGCACGCATAGGTAACCGAGCAGAAGCCCCGTCTCTTCAAGAAGGTTGGCGTGTGTGGGGTAGTGGGGGAAACAGGGGAACCTGCGTGGTCTCTGGGGCAGCCGGAAGCTGGCACACGCACAGATGGGCTGGGAGCAAGGAGGAAACACAGCGAAACTCCCTGCACAGCACGGGAAGTGAGGAAAGGGGAGGAGAAGAGAAAAGGTGGGAGGGAGGAGAGAGGCTACAAGAGCCAGAGGGGCGAAGAGGAGAAATAGAAGGTGAATCGGACCGGAACAAATAGGCCGATTGAATGGAACTAAATTAAAAACGAGAGACCGCCAGCTTATTATTCCACAGAATCGATTGTGAATTAATCAATGCAATTATTTCGAGGAGTCTCAGACATGCGCCACTCTAAAAATAGACACTTGAACGACAGCGAAACGCTACGGCGAGACCTTCATTTGGCTTTGTCCCATTCTTTTTCCCCCTTACTCCATATCTTTCTCATATTGTGTGGCGTCTGTCTACATGGGAGTTCATTGGGATGCGGCGTACCCAGGCGGCATCTCAATAGAGCGCCGCTGCAGCAGGACACCCGTCTGAAACAGATTCCCCCCTTCCCGTTTTAGACAGCCATCCTGGTGGCACGCGGAAACCGAGCAGCGCTCCCAGCCCATCTCCACTCACTCCAGTCCAATCTCAGCCTGCTCCGGCACTCGGAATGAGAAGCTGCACAGGAGACAAATAGAAGGGGCTAGCTAATCCCGGGGATCACGTTGTAAATCATAAATGTGTGTCTGTTCCCCTCTCGCTCCGCTCGCGTCTCCGCACAGCCAGCCAGAAATAGCCGTCTCTGGCACAGCCATAATTTTGTTTTTCTCCCTTTGCTCTCCTTCCATACCCCTACCCCTCCCTGTCTTATCCCAGGCAGGGGCTTGAAGTTATTGCATGTGACACACTCAGGAGAGTAAGTAGAAAGGGGGGAGGATTGCATTACTACCCAGTCGCAGAAAACCATCGCAGCAGCAGCAGAGAGCGAGAGAGAGCGAGAGAGAGAGAGAAAGAGAGAGAGAGCGAGAGAGAGAGAGAGAGAGAGAGAGAGAGAAAGAGAGAGAGACATCCCCTGCTCCTTAATAACACTGGAATTATTTAAAATAGAAGCAGCAGCGACTGAGGCGGCAGCACTATTTCAGAATCTATATTTGGACAGGGGAGAGCTGCGTCTGGGCCTGGCAGCACGGGGTGGGTTACTAAGGGAAGTCGCACAGGGAGACATGCAAATGCATCAGGGTGGGGACCGCTCGTAGCATGCTGAACCGGAAGCAGGCGGAAAAGGTTGCCTGTCCCTAATGCGACGACGCCAAGATCCAAACAGAGCGGTGGTCCTCCACTTCATTCCACATGCATCACTTTGACTTTCATCTCAATGACGCGAAGCTAAAATGTTCACGAAGATCGGACTATAAACTAAAAAAAAACTCTTGAAGAATGTATGCGAGTCGTGAAATAATTATCGTGAAACTATGGAGCTAAATTTGTGACTTTAATTTTGCATCTATACAAAAAAATTGAAAAGTAAGATTTGCATCTTATTTCTGTTTGCAAAAGGGATGTGATTAGTTACTTTAATTAAGCATCTGTGAAAAAAGAGATTTCCAACTTATTTCTGTTTGTAAAAGGGATGTTACAGCTAAGCAGTTTTCACATATGCAATATTAAAGACAGTGATTTAGCTCCATACGTACATGTCCCCACTATTTTTTCATATTTCATATTTTAAGGCATGTTTTTTTCATCTCAGCCCTTATGTCCCCGCCACTTTTCAACTTTTCAACACAGAGTGACGCCCGTGGCTCCTTACGTAACCTAATGCAGTCTATATAGGAGCTGGGTTATTAGCACATGTAGCCTATTGTTGGCAGCTATTTTCACATGAGATCATTCCCTTCTCACACAATCCAATCAACAGTATTGTGCTACCGTTTCAGAAAGCTCTTAACACTCCATATAAAAAAGGTGACCGACCTGGCATAGTGTGTGAAAAAAAAAAGAATGCTTTCCCTCCGACCAGCGACAGACATGGTTCACCAACCACTGGCCCCTGCTCCAGCAGGCCATTTCCGGACACAATTCCAAAGATGATTACTTTCCAGGACCTTGTCGCCGCTAATTGCATTGATTATCCAGCTCTAAATCAGTTCATTTTAATTACATTCACCCTCAGCGCCTGCGTTAAGCTTATAGCTCCCCATGATCGCCACTAAATTGCAATTACCGAAAGCCCCCAGGCACCAGGGAGCAGGACATAGCTTCACATCGGTGTAAATCAATGTTATGTTTGCGTCTTGCGGAGCGGTCATCTGTGAAAATAATAAGTTGCTTTCAGTGTGTATGCAGCTGGCGAGACAATTCGTTGTGCTCATAGTATTCCTTGCCTTGTCCCAAATATGCACATTCACCATGAGTCACCAGTGTGTAATGTATAATGTCACCCTTACTGTTTGAGCACCAATGTCCCATGTTTGTTTACAGGTTTATTGCACATCCAAAACACACACTAGGCACGTGTTAGAATGGAATGATCAGACATAATATTGTTATTGTAGATACAAACGCCTTTGGACAGGAGTATTAAACACAGACTTTAGAGACAGTTCGAACTAAATAATGATACCGAACATATTTTTCTTTGGATTTTACCGCACACCACCCGCGGTTTGCTTCTCTCGTTCTGACCTCAACCAACACTTCTGGTGACAATTCTAAGTCCCGGGTCAGAAGATTGAATGTAATCTAATGTAACAGCAGGTGTGGAGAGGCGCTGGCGACAGGAGGCAGCCCACTAGGCTGGGCAACAGATGGGAGCATTCATAGGTTGCTTGGTCCTTTGGCCGGCCCCATGGACAGTTAGCGGGGGGTCATGTTGGAGCCCTGCTGTGGACTGTCTCTGCCAAACAATACCTACGTCTATACACAGCTCCAAAAATATTATAATTGCGTTTTCTAATAACTACAGATCGATCTTGAAAACAATGGTATGTGAACAGGGTTTGTGTGCGTCTTGCAAGACTGTAGCAATCTAACACACTATATATAGCTATCTGACACACCGTATGTAGCTATATGACACGTAGCTATCTGACACACTATATATTTCTCTCCGTTGACTGAGTTATGAGGCTGCACGCCATTATCATGAAATAGATGATTCCTTTATTTATCTTTCAAGTGGCCACACTGCAGGGTGATCGGAAAGGTCAGAGTGAATGTCATTCTCACTCACTGGCGAGACGAGGTTCTTATAGTGGTCGACTTATAGTGGTCTTTGCGATGTACAGTATGCGTGCATGGGAATGCCAACGCACACATTTCACACTCACACACTCTCCCTTTATCTGTATTTCTCTAAATAGAGTGTTTTATTGAGGGGTGACTTACTGGAAAGTAGAGGAGCAGAGCTCCACACAAGATGGCCTCCAGAAGAACCAGGCCAGACGCTCTGATACTCTGGAGAGGGAGAAAACAAAAAGGACAGATTCAATACATACATCTTTCTAAACATGAGGAAAAACATACACATATTTGATTCTATCTATTACAATAGACCAGGTATTGGGATTATTGTGTACCGAACCACCTAACAAAACCGCTAGGCATATGCATATCCCAGGTAGATCTTATGAATGGAGACTCCTGCTTTTTCTTTCTCGTGCTGCTCTTTAAGGACACTGGAGAGGGAAAGGGTCTGAGAACGGCAGCCTCGAGGTCTTTTCATAGCGGGATTCACCCATTCATATTATTTCTATGGGCCTCTTACACAAGACATTTAGCCATGCATCTTCCACAAAATGATGAGATGCTAGGAGAGGTCTTACAATAAGCGAAAGGCAGATGCTGAGTCCCGTTCAAAAAAAAAAGAATGAAAAAAAACATCCACAAAGAAACCCCCCCTGAATACAAAGGATAGATTCTAACAATGGGTGACAGTCATCTTTTAAGACCTGTGACTCCAGCGATGCATATAGCTCCTCTGGTGTGCTCCTAAAATAGGTAACTGTGATTAAATAGATGAAGCCTCTCAACTCAGTTTTGATGGGATTAATGGGGATTACTTCACAATATCTTTATGAGTAATGTATTTGATTGTGTCTCTCAAAAATGTATATGGACGTGTTAATGCGAAAGACGCATTGTTCATCACGGCTAACTCGTCAGGTGCGTGAGAGATACGAGTTCCCACGTCGACAAGGCCCCGGGAATCTCGCGCTAATCCTCAGATTTCTCACCCCGAAAACAAAGCCTTTAATGAATCCAATTAACCCACGGAGCCAAACGAACAGCTTTAGTGGCTCAAGAGGATTTCTCATGCACAGTTCAAGGGTCGAAAAAGGGGACGCTGTGTAAAGCTATGTGGCTAGATGTTTGGACTACCCTGTGCTTTAAACATTCTGGTTTATCCCTTATGTAGAATGCTTGCAGCCACATCAAGGCTTAGCGGTTGCGAGTACATTCAGTGGCACTCTTCATGTGCTGAGAGAGGCCCGAGAACAACACAACTGTATCTTCAATACCATGGCGTTTAGAAATACTGCCAATATATGAATGATGAATTAAGTTCGAGACACTGAGTTGAGCATTTACATCACAAAAAAAAAAAAAAAAAAGGAATTTTCTTTTATTATAGAGTTAAGTCTTCAGTTTGGTCTGTGTCAACACACTCCTCTGTGATTGCTGTCCGCAGAGCTGAAGAGTGTGTGTGGGGTGTCAAAGAGAGGGTGTCTGAAATCCATCCAAAGCTTTACTGTGTCCATATAACCTTCAGTAGGTGCAATCATTGGTTTATACATTAAAAGACTTTGATGACCATACACCCCATAAAAAGCATCAAATATGCACCAGCTGAATAACATGTATGTAGTCACTTTACGTTTGAGAACAATAATAAAATAGTAATGACTCTCAGAAATAATATGTATGACAATTGCATACGAAATCATAATTGAACAGTCTGGTCACATTAACGCACATTAACACATTTTTGTGATATACCTTGTTCCTGCGGAAGTGGTAGATGACCACCATGCTGACAAAGTCAATCAGCATGCACAGGCAGTGGAAGGAGAGCACGGCCATACGCAGGGCGCCGTCGCCCCTCGCCACGCAGGGCGTGTCGTCCTTGCAGTAGGCACAGCCATCCTGGCACGGCAGGCAGTTGTTGGTGGAGCCCTCGTCCACGTTGGGCCCGCTGTACGAGGCCGTGCCCTTACGCCCGGTCCCTGGGAGAGAGGAAATGGACAATGTAGTGTGAAACCTTTAGAGTGTTGAAAGCTCCCCTTTCTACACAGATATCATGTAACTTGGTTAGCATATGAGTGTATGGCCGAGTACCTTTAAAGATGACAAGCCTTTATGAACACACAGGCTGTATCAACAGGGCTAGAGCTCTGCTCTGTATTGGTGAACACGAAGAGTCAACATTGTCACCGCGGCCTCAGTCAATGGCATATGCCGTAATAGCAGGACGAATAGTCGATGCTCGTCGGGAGAGTACTCCACAGCTAAAGCACACAGTGCTGTCCTACCCTTACAAGGACAAACGTAGGGGAGAGACTCAATCGGGTGGACATGTTCCTATCGAAGGACGCTTCGGTTAATACCCACTTTGGTTTTCTGTGCATGGCGTATGTATAAAGTACTTAAACACTCCATAATGCTGATGGAAATTCCCACAGAATCTTCTTATAATTTTGCTTTGGGGATTTACAGGGATTTTTGACTTTTTTTTTTTTTTAAACCCAAAAGAAAAAAACGGGCCTATTTTAGAAAATCTATGACTCGGCAAACCATTGATCCCCTGAAAAGACCCACTTATCTTGCCCGGCTATGACTCACGCACAACGCTCCCGCTCATTGGTCCACGGCTCCTCCGCTTGACTCACCGCTGTCTGAGAGCTTACACAACATCTCCCCCTCGTTTCTTCAAAGCATCTATGGCGGAACATCACAGGGAAATGGAGGGAGACGCGCGCTGCGTGATTTTCATATATTTTTTTTTGTCTACAAAGGAGTGTCCCCCCAGGGGATTCGGGGAGATTTTTTTTGGGGGGGGGGGTTGGCCAACTGGTGCGGCAGACTGCGGCATGGCACCTTGGCAAAAAGGCCCGCGACTCTCCTCTCTCTAATCGTATGACCCTTTTCACTACTTGACTGCTACGTGCTGGCCCGTGTTCACGCACAGACAGACACACAAACAAACACACACACACACACACATACACACACACACACACACACAGAGTCACAAAATCACATACACAATGAGGACCGACAGACGCACACGTGGTGAACATCTTCTAAAAGAGAGGAGGCTTTCATGTTCACGGAGCTCTTGCTGTGTCGTTATGTGCAGGAAGAAACCCCGTTTTTTGGGGGAAAGGAGTGGAACAGGGCAGGGAGGAGAGGAGGAGGAGGAAAAAAGATGGAAGGATGAAGAAAGCAGAATAGAGACAAATGAAGACAGACTGAGACATGTAGAGGAAAGGCTGAAACGAACTGAAAATAACGTGTGAACGAGGGAGAGGTTGGATAGAAAGGCCAAGCAGGAACCCATGGGACTCTGGCTGGATCCTTTGTAATTAACCCACAGAATAAGGTGAATAACGTGTTACTCCCAGTAGGCTGTCTTAGTAGCAAATTTGGTAACTCACATTCAACAACAGCTATTCTAAAAACTCTACCCAGTACCATCACATAAAGGCATTAGAATAAGAGACGCATTGTGACAGCGTGACAGCGTGACAGCCAAAAGGTGGGCCATTTAGAGAGGTATCGCCGTGTTTCCAGTCTCTCGAGACGGCTTGCTCCTGTCAGACGGACTCACGTTTGAAGCCGTTGACAGCCACTCGGCTGGGGTGGTAGAAACCGGTCCTGCAGCTGCACTTGTACTTGTCCAGGACAAACCCATGGCCGTGGAGGGGTAGGCACTGTGGAACACACAAGACACTCGGTTGAGCATGTTTGTACATTTTCACCTATTGATCCTATATCGAAGAGTTATGTCGGTTTATAGTCGATTCCTAATTGACTTCTCTGTACAGGTCAGCATTTACTGTGGAAGTGCACTGCATTATTTTGTATTGAAAGAAATTGCTTAATCACTGTTTAAGCAATGCAGTGCAAACCTCAAAGCAATTAACAGTCAAAAAAAGACGGAACACAAGAGCCCAACTCTCTAAGGCTTGGTCACAATCAATGGACAAATTGCAAAATTCCTGCATTAAAAACAACCAGGGGAATGAGAGGACAAGGGTGTAATTACTCAGCGGTGAGTTCCCTCTCCCTTTCTTTCCTCTAAATGTAAATGCTCGGTGCTAAATTAACATTGCAGTTTGATTTGATGAAGCGACAGTAAGCAGGGAGAACAATGACGGCTCTGAAAACTCAATGAGTGTCAGGGGGGCCTTTTTGGCCGCCATGGTGGCCAACTTGATCAAATTACAAGATGCAAATGAATATCTAATCTAAGAACAGGCTTATTTACATGATTCAATGGGGAACTGCTAATTCTATTATTCTGAGAGAAGTGATTTCTTCTTTATATTCTGTTCTCGCGTATGTGGGTCACCGACACGTTTTATCTCTAAAAGTACATGTTTTTGCTTTTGTTTATTTGTTGCCCATCCGGGACAATACAAATTGGATTCCCACAAAACAGCCGGAGATAGACAAAGCTGTTTAACTTCAGCTGAGTGCTGACAAGCTGTGGGGTGGTGTTCTTCTTGACCCCGGTCGGCAGTGGCGATGACGTCGTAATGAAGAGGCAGTGGACCTCTTCCAAAGGGCCGGGCTGTCTGCTTTAAGAGGAGGCTATTAGAGTCTGTCTCTCAAGGTGCTCTCTTGGCGAGCTGGCTGGCCGGCTCGCTGCCTGAATTTAAAAGTCTGAGTGCAGCCGGGTCCTCAGAACTAAGCCTCAGAGAGAGAGGCTTGGTGTGGCTTTTACCGCATAATTACCAGAGATGGTATTGAATGGGTTGGTTGTTCTTCCTCGGACAACTTCAACTGAAGTGCCCGAGGTACCTGTTAAAGTGGTGCCATGACTACTGCTGGATGCAAGGTTCTCAAGATTATTCAAGTTCATGTGATGTTGGGTGGCCTCACAGAGTAGTCAGCTGGGTCTTCAAATTGTGCAAAAATAATCTCTACCCAATCTAAATGAATTATTAACATTCCCTTCATTAAACATGAACAGCACTGTCATTTATCGATCAGAGTGCCATATAAATATATATATATATTTTTGTGCAACGAACAGTGATTCTGTTTGACACTGATATGGTCTGAACGGTCATCCCAGAGGAGGAGAGACCGTCCCTGCAGAGGGGTGGAGTCAGGCGGGAGGAGGAGGGGTGGGGGTTGGGGGGGGGGCGCCGTGCTCTCAGATCCCATGAATCATTGAGTAGGGACGGCTGGCCCACTGAACTCCCCTCGCCCGGCCTCACAAGCACCGCGAGGGCAACAGCGCCCCCGCCAACCTACTCTTGTTGTGTGGTTCACCCAGGCCACGATTGGAGCGGATTTCTTTTTCAAAAATGGCACAAATACTGCAACAAGGGAATGTTAGAGGGTGTTAGGTTAAACAGAAATGTCCCTCTGTGGGAATATAGCTATAAGCCCACAGGTAGGATAGGCCCTGGGGTAAATAATAAGAATCAAGTTGAACACATTGAGATATTTCCTTGATTAGGAATTGTAGGCTACAATTATGTGACAACAAAAGCACAGTACTACATGTGCACATTTCTTTATATGAATATTACAATTAGCATTTTTTTTTAAATGACTGTAAGTCCTTTTGTATACTTGTGCACATCATTATTCAAAATCTTTGTCTCTTGCTATCGGAATAATATGTTAGGCCATTAAATAAGTAATTTAACATCCATCCTTGTCAGTAGCAGGCTGAGCCAACAGCTGCTATTCTCCTGTCTGAATCTGTTTGTGTAGGTGTACGTCTGTGCAAGTTTGTGTGTGGGTGTGCATGTGTGTGTCTGTCAGAGTAGGGGAGTGGGGGTACAGGGGACCAACTGTCTGCCACTTTTAATAAAGTCAATTCAAATTATTTGGGGACAACAGAAATAGGAGATGAAGACAGATGCACCTGTGTGTGTGTGTGTGTGTGTGTGTGTGTGTGTGTGTGTGTGTGTGTGTGTGAGAGAGAGAGAGAGAGAGAGAAAGAGAGTGTGTCTGTGTGTGTGTGAGAGAAAGACAAGTATAGACAGCACGAAAAGAGACAGCGAGAGAGAGAAAGAGAGAGAGAGAGAGAGAGAGAGAGAGAGAGTGAGAGAGAGAGAGAGAGAGAGAGAGCTGGGACAAAAAGAAAGAGACAGAGAAAGAAAGATAAGGAAAAGAGAGACAACCAGGAATAGCAGCGTCGGTGGCGGCAGTGCGTCCCACTTTGCCTTCCTGGGTTGGTGGTGATTGATGCGGGCCGGGCGGAGGGAGAGTGTGAAGCTTGGGAAGCCAGCCAGACGGTACAGCCAGTCTGCTAGCTACCTGTCATCCGTCACATGAGATCCCAGCGTTAGCCATCCCAGCCGGGGGACCACGCTCAGTCTGAGGGCTTTAAAATAGGCCCCTTGTAGCGGACTGGTAAACCTCTCCACAAAGGAATTGAGAGCCAGAACAGAGAATAAAATGCCGAGCCACAGCTGAGTAGCACAGAGCCCCAAGTGTTGGTGCTCAACACGTAATCTAACACGAAAAGGGCCAAACTGCATAAATCTGACACATTCAAGCTGTTTTCAGGAACGTTTTTATGAATACTCGGCCAATCGTTATGATATAATCTGAGGCTAAATACAGGGGGTATCAAATAGAAAAGGCTTCTTAAAGGCTTGGATAGCAGCCGTCATGCATCACTGTCAACGCAGACATTTCAGACTATCAATTTCTGTCCAACGGCACCTGTGGATGTGTGAAAATGTCCATCCATTTCATGAGCTTTAGAGATAAAGAGAAAGAGTGTGAGAGTGAGAGAGAGAGAGAGTGAGAGAGAGAAAGAGAGAGGGAGGGTACCACCCCCACCCACCTGCACCACTACCTCTCCCTAGCAGCGCTACCGTTTCCGTTGTGTACATCCCAACTGTGGCAGCTGTCAATCAGCCGCTCTCTGACACGCTAATTGCCATGGTGACATGTGTGTGACCGGGAGCGGGAGCCTTTTTATTGGAGCGCGTCATGCTGGCAGGCCAGCGGGGTCCGCCTGAGAAAGAGCGCTTGTGACAGGCCGGAGGAGGCGAAAATAGACATGGCCCCGCGCCTTTCCCTTCTGTCCTTCCTAATCGCCGCTTCCAGCACGCCACAGAGGTTCAGGACTACGAATCCAGGGGTCTAGACCACATAGGGTAGGTATCAGGACGAATCAGGTATGTTTGAAACTGCAGGTGCATTAGCAATATCGGAGAAAATACAGTTGACAATAACCATGACAACAAAGAACATGTTTAGTCCTCTGTACGAACAATGTCCAACTAACAGGGTCCATGTTGTGGGATGAGCCAAGCAGGCCTTTCTAACCAAGATCATATCAATATCTATACAATATACCATCAATCAAGATCTCGTTTTTATGTAACTGAACCTATCAGTTTAACAGATCCTATGTATACTATGATATAGCAGCAAATGAAGGTATCATATTTGCTTATACATGGAGGGGTGTCTCCATTTCTCTATGGTATGACTACCTTGTAATACTGGGCCCATAGGTGAGGGGGTATTAAGATAGAGACGAAGCTATATGTCTTCAGGAGCTAATGTGAATGAATGTCATATGTTGCAACCCATATTACTGGCCTGAATTTAAGCTCTCAAAATGCATCCCGCTGTGTCAGATTAATCACTAGATGGTTAACATGGAGGAATCCCTATAACACTGCGCTCCATTGTACTAGCTCAAATTATGCCACCCGTTTGGCTTTCGGGGATGCTCACCTCACACTTAATCTTTACCTTAACATAACCTTCCATTGAACCAAAACTGACAACCACAACAAACTTTTCACGAGGAAATTGCAACCATACCATTTGAAACGGGAATTACATCAAATTGAAACACACACACACACACACACACACACACACACACAAACACACACACACACACAAACACGCACACAATCATCACTCCTTCACATCAAAGCTGCTGTTCTCTTCCCTGACCTCTTTCCGCTAGGGAGCCGGGAAAGCAGAGCGACATCCTCCAGTCACCACTAATTGATACAGGGGTCGAGCCTATTTTCACCTGCCCTGGAAGCTTCAAGTACAGCCAGCTAATTAGGACTATGCAGGCCGTTCTTCCTTCTGCCTACCCTTTGAATTAAAGCCCACACTCTTTCCGGTCAAACACTCCACCTCATCAGCTCATCAGCTCATCAGCTCGTCCCTATTAGGGCTCTGCGTGGATGTTCTTTTCACGCCTTCTCCCCGAGTCCTACACCACAGCCTATGGAAACGTGCGTATGCCGAGTCCTACTGGAACCGTACCGTATGCAAAAAAGGCTATAGGACCAGACTGGAATAGCAAAATAGGGAGGTGAGTTTGTGTGTTTGTGTGTGTGTGTGTGTGTGTGTGTGTGTGTCTGTGTGTGTGTGTGTGTGTGTGTGTGTCTGTGTCTGTGTGTGTGTGTGTTATTCTTAGGAATGGCAATGAACCAGTTCCGACTGTGCATTGAGGGCACTGGGGAAATAAGTTTTGTTTGTTTATTTTTAAGAGGGAAGTGGTGTAGAGGGAGTTAGAAGTGTATGCTTTACTAAACACCGCAACATCTGTCAGGCATTTAAACTTCAAACCGCACGCACACACAAACACACAGTACATGCCAAAGCCTTGGAAGGACCTTATTTGAAGCGTCTGGGGGGACAGCCAGAGTGCCAGCCAGGACCAGCTAAATGGGGTCAAGTCAAGGGAGCCAGCCCCAGCACAGCAGCAGCACATCAGCCTAGACCACGGGAACATGCCCTGAGCTCTGTCCAACAGCCAGAATGTGACCTCCGCCATGGAGATAAATGCTGGCGGCCCGGAGGGCCTGAGAGAGGGAGAGTCGGAGGACAAACAAACCCACACAGGCATATTGCTTCGATAAGCACACAGGCGGCTTACCAGCACCAGCCACACTTTTCACACACACAAAGAGGCGGCGACGCTATCTGCCCAAATGCACACAGGCCAAGATGCAGAGCATTGTCCGAGCGCGCGCACTCACACAAATTAGCGACGAAGAGGCTGGACTTTCACACATGCACACACACACAGCCTTTTGACAGGCCCATAACAGCCGCAGGAGGAAAAAGAAGCCTAAACAGCTCTGTGGCTGGTATCATAAAGCTCAGGCCTATCACAATGACACAGTGAGGGAAAGGAACTGAGCCATCCAGCTCTCTAAGTCAACACACTCGCCCGCTCTCCCTCCCTCCCTCCCTAACTGTTGGAGCCATTCTGTCTCTCTACAGTGTCTATCTGTTCGCTGGTTTATCTGAGCGTGTACTGTTCATGATACGATATACCAATCGGCTACCTGTTGCGCTCCACATGGTAACAACATTGGAGAAATCCACGAGGTTGCTGTTAGTATCATTCAAGCCATCAAAATAGTTGAGATGAAAAACATACTTTTTTTTAACTAGTGCAAAGGGAGTAGTGGGTGGTGGAACTGTCACTTTTATTAACAGATAAAGACGTTACTCACTGCTGCTCAGCAAACACATCACCATGTAAGGAGGTTGGGGGTAGTTTTGAAACCCGACAATATTCAATAAAGACAAAGTTTTATGGTAGGATAGTTGGAAAGAAACAGCGCTTTTTTTCTATGTGAATATTACTCTTGACCTTTACCCATGTGCATGGCCCAGCAAGACTGATTATAAAACAGTATACAGGATCTGCCTTGTCTGTTTGTGACATGCAGTTCAATAATTTCAAAGCAGCTAAAGTAAACTTTTCTGAAATTGTGTTTTGTATTTTGAGTTTGACTGTGTCATTTTCATTGTTTACAACATTAAGACTGTTGCAGTATTAAGTTACTGTAAATAAGATAGCACAGTCAGATTGACTATAGGATGGCAAACATATGCTGATAGCTAGCTTGGAAGCTAATAAGCTAAGTACAAGCTATTTCCTTTGACAGGACTACTGTTTGTTTCAACACACCCACACCTTAATGAATGGCCAGGACAACCATGTGGACTAAGCTGAAGATAATTAGAAAAACACATACACAGAGGTGCAATGAACCAAGATTGATTAGAATTGTACAATGTTTTCCATTAGGAAGAAACAATATTCCAAAACAAGATATATCAATTTTGGAGAACAATTTTATGAAAGGTTTATCTGATGTTTCAGTAATGTGTCATGAGGACGTTTTGTGTAGCAGCCATCATTTTATTTAGGTGGATGTGGATTTTTGTTAAAAACATATTAAAATATTAAAAGTGTGTCAGCTAACACGCATTCCAACATAACGCTGCCTCTATGACTAAGCAGAACAGGCAACAGCACTTCCCCGCTGTAAGCTCTATGGTGGAGTCTATATAGAAAGAGCCTGGAGTCTTAGTTGTGCTGGTGAGGGAGGCAATCACTCAGGTTGTGTGTCACTGCCTTCTACCGGCTCAGCTCCCCCCGGGGCCTGCCCACTTGTTCTGAGCAATAGGCTAATTGATTGGGACATTCATCATCATCTTTAGCAATGTTCCAGTCTGAAGCACCGTTCCTGGCCTTTAAGGAAGCACAAGTACAAAGCACAAGTACACAACTTTTGAAGAACATTACAACACATTAACAAAGTGCCACTGGAGTGAGAAAGAGGAAATACAGCTCTGGAAAAAGTTCAGAGACCACCCCATTATTTTTCTAAAATCTACATGTATGGCAGTCATTCCATTCTATTGTCTGTTGAATTTCAACACAGGCACACCTCATTCTACCTAATGAGGTACTGCCTCACTGCTGTGGTCATCACTATCCTTTTTGGACCTGGATCTGGTCACAGTGTCTCACAACCACTGTGAAATTTGGAGGAGGATTGTTGATAATCTGGGGCTGCTTCAGCCAGGTTGGAATGGGGCAGATTTGTTTTTGTGATGTACTCCTGAATCAAGCCACACACGCCATGCACAAGGTTGTCCTGGAAGATTACTTCTTCTGCTCTGACAATGTTCCCCAACACTTTTCATTGGCTTTCCCAGCAGGACAATGAATGATCGATGCCACCCAGCCAGGTCAATCAAGGTGTGATTGGAAAACCACCAGATCAAAAGTACTCACGGCCGGCCCATTCTCCAGATCTGAAGGGAACCCTATTGAAAACCCCTGGAATATCATCAAGAGGAAGATGGATTGTCACGAACCATCAACCAAAGCCGAGCTGCTTGAATGTCTGCGTTAGGAGTGGCTTAAAATCACCCAACAGCAATGTGAATGACTGGTGGAGAGCGTGCCAGGACTCATGAAAGCTGTCATTGGAAACCAGGACGTTTCCACTAAATATTTCTGAACGAGAAGTTAAAACATTAGTATTGTGGTGTTTAAAAACAAAGTTTATTTTGCAATAGATCTGAAAACACTGCATGTTTTTTGTTTTAATCATTTGTGATTTTCTGCAAATAAATGCTCTAAATTGCAATTGTATTGAGAAATGTCAGTAATGAATAGAATAAAACACAAACAAGCATATTACTCAAACACACACCTTGAAATAGTAAAACCAGAATAACTGACAATTTTGCAGTGGTCTTAATTTTTCTTCAGAGATGTATATCAATTACATTTTAGTTTTGCCCTTTTGTGCATAGGCATCATCAAAAGCAGATTAATAAATGATACAGCAGCAACGTAATTGTGTAATAATAAATGCATTGTTGAATATCTTATCTTTTCGACATGATTACTGTATATCCAGCAAAAAGTGATTCAGTCAAGGGTTTCAATCAAATCAAGTAGTTTCAGTCTAATATATATTTTTCTTTTGCTGTTTAGCTAATGCATGCTTGGTGCAAAGCCAGATTTCTGTGATAGAATTGATTGCCATAGACTGTCCTTGACAACAGCCGAGCCGACACTGGCTAAAGTGGCCCTGATTGATGACATTCATCCACGCTGGCTTTCCTGTAATACCATTATGATTTACCTACACTTCTAAACACAACCAAATGTAAACCACCTTCTAAAGTCCCTCATTCAGAAAATACTATATAACCTGCCAATATTTATTACAGTAATCCCTCTCTTTCTGTCCATATTTCTGTGTGTGCATGTCTCTCTCGTTTATTTTATCCGTCTTTCCCTTTTGCATTTGGCCTTTTGAAGCCATTAGCATTATCTCAATCGGAAGACTTAAAAGTCATGCAGAGAGGAATAGGCTCAGTGGATATCAATTAGGAGAGAACACACATACTTAGTCGCGTAAACACACACATATGGACAGAAGTAGACTTATTATACTAATGTGCAAACACCCACACTATCATAACACACATGGATGCAATAGACTTACACTTCACATTGCATACACACACAAATGTATATAATAGACTCACACTGCACGCAAACAGGTATACACATCTGCCTATATGGTGACACATTTACCGACACCACACTCCATGACCAAACAAACAGACAGAAACACACAAGTACACACAATTCTAAGTCTAATACTGAATATTCTAGACCATGATCAACAGTACATTACAAACCCTGACAAAGCATTTTGGGAAAATGAACAATGAGGCAAAAAGACTAGATGAGTCACCAAGTACTGTATAATACCCACTGGTATTGGCTTTGCATCTAACTATAGCATTCCAAAAATAAGTCACCAGCTTGTGATGTTGGCAATTGCGTTCTCATGGTCTGTATATATCCCTGGTGTGCATGTGTATATGTCTGTGTGTGTGTGTGTGTGTGTGTGTGTGTGTGTGTGTGTGTAAGTATGCACACTCACTGGGTAAATGCATGTGAAGGTACCTGCAAGTGTGTGTTTGTGCCGTTTTGGCGCGTGTGTATCCTGTTTACAGCCCAGGTTCCTCTATAATATTTTGCCTCTTTTGGCCTCCCTAGAGACCAGCCAGCCACAGCTCCTCTTCCTCTGCACCCGTGTGGACTTGTTGCAGGCCTGGCTGCCCTCACTGCTGTCAGACTGACCAGAGTAGGAGGGCTTACCAGGGAGCGCTTCTGACCACACATTTTGGAAAGACCAGGGCAGACTAACACGGGCAAATCTCGGGGTGTATTGATCCCGAGGATCATAGATATTATAGAAATAGGTCCGATTTGTAGACCCATTGAAATATTAATAACACGTCATATGTTACAGAACGATATTGTTTAACTACAATCATGTTTTTAAATGGTTCTGATCCTGCATCTGCACAATGCGGCGTAGTCTGAACCAGATCTAAACATGCTGATTACTGTTCAAGGATGGATCGTCATGGGAGTTATTGGAGTATGGCTTAGTCAGGGCAATATAGAAACCCATTAGAGCTAACGCATTTTGGAGCATGTGGAGCGCTGCCTCTGTGTGGAAAAAAAGGAGGGTCATAAAATCCCTGTTTGCATACGGAGAGGTTCTTCCTCCTAAACGGCATTTTTATCGCATTACTACACCGCTGCGCAAGACTTGATTACATTGCGGCCCTTCGTTCTATTCATAGCACTGAAGAGCTGAAGAGCCACCACCCATCCCCCCAGCATCGCCAGCATCACCTTCACTTTACCTCACGTGGCACCCTCGCAAACCACAAGGTAAGCTGTTAGGTGTAACAGACACGTTGCTGACATTGTCATCTACCCGCGCAGCCAGAGCTGTGGAGTACTACAGGTTATTAGGGCCAGCTAGGACTACAGCAACTGTCAAGGGACCTCTCTGGAGGGAAGCAATATTCCAAGTCCTGAATGGAGTCTGGAGACAAGTGGCGCAGCTGAAGGCCAGACCTGGATTAGACGGTGTGCCTGGAAACATTACTGGAAGTGGCGAGGCGAGAGTGATCTGTCGGACTGCTCCTACCCCCTCGTACTCCTCGTGCGCACTCTCTCTCTCTCGCGCTCTCTCTCTCTCTCTCTCTCTCTCTCTCGCTCTCTCTCTCTCTCTGTCACTCTCACTCTCTCACACACACACGCACACACACACACACACACACACACACACACACACACACACACAGAGGTAGCAATTTCTACATTTACAGACTGAGCTGAATATCAGAATTTTGGAATCTCTCTCTGTCCCTCTCTCTCTCTCTCTCTCTCTCTCTCTGCACCCTCTCTGTCCCTCTCTCTTTCGCTCTCTGTCTGTGTCGAGGTGGAGGCCCGGAGACAAAGAGGCTGATTAATTATTCACGCAGCTCACTACAATCCATTACATCCCATGTATTATGAAGTAGCCTGATCTACAAAGCCTCTTTCAGATCAATCACCCCTAATGATGAACCCAAAACATAGGTTACCAGCATTTGGGACCATCAAATGAAGGACCCTCTGCTAGCTGTGTGCGTGGTAGAAGTAGAAGCTGTGTGTGTGCGATAGGAGGAGGGAAGGGACAAAAAGCACGGACATGGCATTATTGACTGAGCTGTGGAGAACAAGTCACTTGTTAGTTGAAACAGAGAACCATTTCAAATCAACACTCAGACCCTACCTAACAATGTCTCTAAAATGTATTGCAATATTGCGCCGTGGCACTTTCCTTTGTTTTTACTGTAAGTAGGTTTTTTTCTCATGTGGAAGGAAATTTGATTTACAGATAGCCGTATGCAAAATGTTGACTAAGTCTTCCCTTGGTACCACAGAAGGTAAGTCCTTCTCGGATAAGTTAAAATTGAAATCAATAAGAAGGGAAATGCTGAACCAAACAAAACAGCGTGGTTTCGTTCCATAGTATCAGGGGATTGGCTGGAAAAAAAAACATGAGAGAATGAACACATCCCTGGACATTTACAAGGGGCTAACACACCGATTTAGTGTTTTACCGTTTACAACCATCGGGGCTTTCAAATGGGATGGAGGACACGCTAGTCCATTTACAGCTTATTGGAAGGCATCAATCAGTGCCGTGGGCTGTGCTCAGTTGACTGTGCACTCACCTCCATGGTAGTGAGGTTGCATCGATGCGTCCCGGCAAACCAGCCGTCAGCAGAGCACTGGTCGATGTCCACATCCTGCAGGTTAACATCCACGCGCACCACTCCTCTGGAAGAGCAACAGACATCGAGTATTAGGACATCAGACAGCAGAGTGTACAGCCCAATATAATAATAATTGTGTTCAGGATGTTTAATGTCCGACTGTGAGAACATTCTTCTTCAAGCACTAGCAAACGAAGAAGAAATCCGACAGATAATGAAGATGGAAAACCAAGAGCTAATGAGGGCCAGATTGACATTTCAGTCTCTGGACCACCTTTCCGCACATTGATTAACTGATATCCTCCTAAGTCCACACACACACACACACACACGTGTAATTGAAATAACTTCAACACTATGTCTCCGATTTAGAGTGTAGTCACCTGTGGTTGGCCTATATTACACAACTTACAATAAATCCGATATTTCTCAAATTCAAAGATGCTTCAAAGACGAACATTTATGCATTTTAGAAACGTGTTAATTGACTGCATATTCTGTGAAAACAACATGAATTGTGTTAATGGGATGGTCCACAACAGCCACATGTGCTAATTGTGTTTAGTGTTTTGAAAATGTGACTACAGATTGAACTAAAGGATGTAAGCGATTGTAAAAAAGAAAATTATAATAATAAATGCATGGATCATATCCTAGATATTTGGAACACTTATGGCTGTGTAAGAATCAGACCCTGGAGAAACCAAATGGCTGAAACGTTGGTGGAATAAACATACTCTGAGCCCAGAATGTTTTGGTTATGCATTTTGCTGTATTTAAATGGTAAGAATCTGTTATGGTAGAAACAAAAGGTCCCTCAACAACACAACAAGGTTGTATGTCTTGATCCTTTTTATGAGTCAATTGCTCTAGCGCTATAGAGAGTAACATGTATTTAAGTCTACGTATTCTTCCATGTTAAGTGCAATTGACTCCAGCTCATTTCCATACTGTCAATGAATATGTTTTGAATTGAATGAATACAGCATGATTCCATTGGATTTTGTGTATATGCTAATTTTGCAATTATCAACAGAGAAAGTATTAACGAAAGAAAACAAGATTAAACAAGAAATCCCCCCCTCTCTCCCTCTCCCTCTCCCTCTCTCTCTCACACACACACGCACAGAATGAAATAACTGCTGTTATGGCAGCATACTCAGGTGCAGGGCCACTGGTTTACATCGTTCCCAGTGAACGTCAGATGGGAGTTAGGGCACACTGCCCATACTGCTGTTATTAATAACTGCTGCTGTGGACTAGCCTCAGGGGCTAACTGATTCTCACTATATTTCTGGCCATTACTGGATTTTACCTCACTACTGCTCTCTTCTCTTCCATAACACACCAGGCATACAGGAAAGATAGGGACAAAAACATAGGACATTTTTTCAATCTTATTGAATATCATATAAAAAATCTCCAACTTATTTTTTTCATTTCTTCTCTATATTTTCAGTTTTTATGGCATTGCCCTTTTTTGTCTTTCAATGCCAATTCCCCAGGCGGTCCTCATCCTAGCCAATGTGGGCATATGGCACATAAAACAGCCTGCAGAAAACGAGCATATGCTGCTGTCTCCAACTGCCGGGGACCATGTCTCAAACAAAGACACTGAATGAATATAAAAGCTGGATCGCTTAGAGTAACTCAAGTGGAGAGCGGCCGTGAGGGGCATCTCCAAAGCCTTGATGATGGTGGTCAACCGGCCCTCAGGCATAAAGATAAAGGGATATCAGAGAGCAGAGGAGAGTGCTGCCCTGGGAGTCAGAAGGCTCTTGTTTCTCCCTCTCCTTTTGAATCCCTTCTTTAGAGTGGGCCTAACAGTGAGGTCGGAGGGGAGGAGAGATAAACTATTCAGAGTTTCAATACTCTTTGTATTAGGTCACACAGCTGTGCTAATATTAGCCCTGGCCATGGAATGTATCACAAAAGTGGATGATGTAATTTATCAGGTAGTTATGCGCTGCATACAGAATAAAAATCTATGCATAAAGTATAACTGACAATAGATATTAAAAACCTATGGGAAAGCAATCTGGAGTTATTTATGTCATCAAATTGTAATCAAATATATAGTCAATGTAGCTGTTAGCTCATGAGACAAAGTGTCAACTACATTGCCATGGCAACAATGGCAAAATTAGGGTGACACATTGACAGACAGTGACATCAAACAGAGACCGAACGGGCATGGGACACAATCCACCACACATGTCTGTACATGTCCAGCATTTCTCCAGTGACACATCATTTAAAATGAAGCATCTGTCTGATCCGTAAGGAGGCGCACACGGATTAATGCAGGATGCTCAAGAATAATCCCAATATCCAATGCATGCGACTTTCCCTTTGAAAACGTTCCTGATGTGATGGAAACGCATCAAGTTGACAGGAGGACGAGAAGATGCGGTAGCTAATGCGCGACTGGGTAGCCGCGAGGCAGGACGCCTTCTGCCTGACCACCTCCGTCTCCTCCTCCTCCTCGACAACCTCCACGCTACCCAGGTCATTTCATTCAGTTCTGTCATACGTCATCAGAGGAGACAACAAGAAAAAAACTAAAACGCCCATGGATACTCTTCTATCACTCGAAAGCACTGATGCCATTCTCCTGAGTGCACTAGCGTTCTCTCATAGTTCTTTTCACCCGAAAGCCAATCTTTCTCTCAACACACAAAGCAGGTATACAGAGTATGAGGAGGAACATTGACAAACGCAACCCTGAGTGATTCTCTGAGTTAGTATCAATTGTTAAGTCAAGAGAGAATCTAGACTGATTTAAGAGATATAAGCTGAATAATGGATTCAAGCTCCTTCAGTACTATATCAACAACCAGTCCCTAATAATACATTTGATTTGTATTGGGCTTTACATAATTGTAATAACAATCTCAAAGTGACATGTCTGTATGTCTAAACCAAATTACACAGCAAGGATGAGAATTACACTCTGGTTTAGTTTAACAAATTCATCCATATTATACTCATTTTACTGCAAGCTAAATAAAACCATAATTGAAATGTAGAGCCCCACTGACATTTGCTGACTGCAGACAGATTATTGAAAAGAAACCAAACTAAACATTGGTGAGGGTTTGCTAGGGATGTGAGAAGGGACAGAGGAGGTACCTATGAGAATATCCACCACCATGAGTACCAGAACATATGGCCATATCCAAATCTTACCATAAACCAACTCTCAATCTATGGGCTTGCATTCAGATTCCTCTCAGCCTCTGATACAGTTTTGCTGTCAAAAATTAAACATTTTGCTTCCCTCTTTCATCTCGACTAAGCAACACATTACAGCACTTAGCTTCAGGCGTTTTGGGGTTTCCCTGCTACAGTAGCGCCGTGTTCATATCTGGATGGGTCAATCTAAGCAGATGCTGCGGGCATTCGGAGGCTCCCCGCGCTCCCAGATGCCGCCTACACTAAAGAGACGGCCAGGAAGTCCCAGAGCAGTCAAGCCGGCCAGATCGCGACTAAAGCTGCAGCTTCAAACAGAGACAGCTCAGCCGAGAAGGAGACTTGGAGGACTTGCGGGTGATGAAAACCCTTTTTGGGCTTGTTTTTTTGTTTTTTTTGCTTTTGGAATTACATAAATGACGTGTCACTTTAAAATAAAAGTCAGTCCAATTTGGAATAAATATCTAATGTGAGTTGTTTTCCCACAAAGATCCTATAGTTTACACAGCAAGAACTTAGGCAATGTTCTTTCGGTTTATTAGCTGGCCTCAACTTTCATTAGCCCGGATGTGTGTCGTGTGTCGTGAGTGTGAACCGTGGGCTGGTCCTTTCCAACAACCTGTCTTCTCCTTAACACATCACTGGTTCCTTGAGGCGAAATATCTCCATCGCTCTTGCACACATACACACACGCACACACGCAAACAGCATACTGTACAAGGAGACAGGCTTCTGATTACAAACTGTGTGATCTCCCCCTGATCTCCTGTAGCTAAACTGGAGCTAGAAACACCGGAAGCAGGAATCACTAGTGTGTAAAGGGTCTTACACCTCCACAAAAGCAGCAGGGTAACACACACATTTTTAAACACATGTATGTTGTTAGTGTGGATCATGCATGGAACGTACAGTGAAGTGCGTGTCTCCTTCTGGGGCAAAGAAAGAGATCTATTAGTGTGATGGTAGCTTGGCAAATGTGAACGGTACAAAGGCAGCATGTGCAATTTACAGAAGTAATTAACAAGGGAACCTGGAGTATAAGCAGAAAGGTGGTCTGGTATAATATTATAAAAAATAAGCTCAGGAATGCATAATTGGGAATATGCAATAAATGTTTTTCTAATTGTCAAGTAAATGATCAGTGTTATCGACCAATGTATGTGAGAATGATGCCCTGATATTTTTCCATTATCCTGGATTTAACAAAAGACAGCTAGACACAAAACTGGTTATTATATTCAAAATCTTGACGCCAGTCTTCATCAGCAGCCTAAAAAGAAAGAGATCATTAAGGCATTAAAAGTCTGGAATCAAGATGGCCCTGGGTTGCTGTTCTACATCTTTCATTAATAATTCATTGTTGTATTGATTGCGTAGTCATCTAAAGGGGGAGACTGGGGATGGGCGGTCTGTGGGAGGCAGCTATATTAGCTTGCCTTTTCCCTGTCCTTTCTCATTTCTGTGTGGGCGGGAAGGATGGGGAAAGATGTGGGAAACAGGACATCTGTTACTTTGATATCAGTTTAGAGGTGGGGGCCGTCTAAAAGCAAATACTACCAGAGGATATCCTTCCAGGCAAAAGGTGAAGAAAGTTCTAAAGAGGGTTTTGTGTCATCTTTAGTTTAAAAAGGCTGTTGAGGGTGTTACAATAGTGATTGCTCATCCACAACTACCATCTGGTGATGTGAAACAGAGGTGGCCTGTTTCACTAATCTTCAGAAATCTGATCCCAAAGAACAATGCTATTCTAACCCTGGGGACCTTTTCTTTCCCTGAATCAATGGAATTGAATGGAGCCATTTCTGCTGTTAATTACACAAGTGGTTCTTAAAATGGGGCCATGGCCCCCATAGGGATCCTTAAATGACTGCCAGTGAGTTTTCAACAAATTTAGAATTATTTGAATATCATTCGTTCTCAATGCAAAACTGAAGAAAATTGATTTTTACTTATAATTATCTCCACTCACGTATTCCATAGAGCCTACATTCTTACCCAACCTAGCTGTTAAGTAAGGCAAAATTGACATTCATTCAGGCTATTTGGAAGTCTTTGGCATGTTCCATTATTTTGTGAACTAAAATCATGAGTTTTTCATAAAATTGGCTTTTTTACAGCGTATTATTAGAAAATAAAAGGTTTAAAAAAGATGCAATGCTTAAGTTACCAACAGATATAGGCAAATTACGATTCATACCAAGTGTATTGTTCCTCTGCTAGAAGTGGCTCCCTCTGAGCGTGAACACTGGATTGCATCGATTAAAGATTCATTGGAGGCAGTGCACACAACTAGCTGAATTAAATTTTAATATAAAAGATGTCGTTAGAATCCTATGGAGCATGATTATCATCCCATTACACATACACTGGTGTTATGACGATGGTGTTGCAATACACATGGTGTTATCACGCTAGCAAGGCAAGCTGAGGTGGGCTGCCCCATCATCATTATATTGGTCAAAGATTTACTGCTACAACAATTCACAAGACTTATCCCATCCTGTGTCAGGAAGTTGTAAAGGATTAAGATTATATTATATGGGCACAGACAAATATTCACTTAGAGAGGGAGAAGGCAGGCAACACTGGTGTATCATTATAAAAGAGGAAGGGGGGGGGGGTGGACGGGAATATAATTAACCAGAGGTTTCCATCTTAACCCTAGAACAACATGGACGGTTATTTTTAGCATCATCTGCATGGTGCACTTGTGGTGACGCTTTCCAACACTGCCCTCAAACTGGAAAAGAACAAGACTAGTGCAAAAGACACCTGGTTTGAGAGAAGAGAATATGAAAAAAACATCCCTTCTGTGACAGCAATAATGGGTACATAACAGGCAATCAACACAAGGAAATGCCTTTATTCATAGGCCACATTTGAAATGAGTATAGTAGGCACATCAAAACAGCATTCTAATCAGGGAAGTCTTAGACCTGGAAACTGGGTCCATAATATGTAAGGCCTACCTGAAGTCCGGTGAAAGATTGTGTTTCAGACCATAGAAAGCTGCTGATAAGGTCAAAAGCCATCTTGGCATGAAATTCCCATGTTCACACTCCAGGTAGGGTGCAGACCATTTGATAGGGGTTTTATCAGGGATGAAACTCTCCCCTCTTTTTAAAGAGGCATCCACTGATTTGAAATCTTGGCTCAGCACCCTCTTATGGAAATGTGGATTTTCTTTGTCTTTCACGTCATGGTACCACGCTGTCTCAGACGTTCGATTCTTCAGATGATGGTGGGCAGAGTCAGAAAGGTCTTGAAGAACAATCTCCCCACCTGCTCTTGTAGCTTGGAGAAGCATGGAGGGCCCAGCTATAGACGGCTCAGTGTTGAAAGTGACCACTGCCCGGTGTATCTTTGAATCTCCCTCTATTATGCTTCTGACAAGTGCGTGGTACCATTCAATATCTCGTCGTAGACTCTGCTCTCTTGACCTGTTGGTTTGCAATATCAAGTTCAGGAAGTTTGTTGCGTGCAATACTGTGTCTAGCACGCTGTTCATTGAATAATGTGGGGCTGAGTGTGGACGTCCTCGTAAAGACATAAGTTCATATCTCCGTGAACAGTTGGCATGCTTTAAAGTGGTAGCATCTCCTGTGTGTAGAAACGCCGTGACAACCCGAGGAAGATGCTCCTCTATCTTCTGCGGAAGGATGGAATGCTCGGTCGCGCTTTTTGGCGAATGAGACGCGCGTAGATGAGCTTGGCGCCGGTTAATATGATTGTTGTTGTTAATCGGTAGCTGTGCCGTGATATCTGTATTGTACGCTGACCACCCTACATATCTATGATTTAATCCAATAACAAATCCCACTTGCAACAGTAACGATAACCGGAAAACAGCCATCTCCCCAAGCCGCTCACAGATGTTTGGCGACAGGGTTGATGAAATGTGATGGTACAAAACAATAGATGTAGCCGTTAGAAAAACATATTAAGCTATAACCTGTAGACATTTACGCAAGATCCAAGCACTGCAAGAACATAAGACAATTATCATGTGCTCTTGTTTAGGTCGTTTTCCTTTCTCAGATGCCACATATAGCTTGTTGAAATGAGTATCCCGTGGCAGCTGTCTTATCCTCCTTGATATTGTTTGTCTTAAGCTAGTGCCTATCCAAGGAACAAGAAAGATAGCTTTGCGGTTCGCTTTACGTCCTCCGCAGTCTATGATGCTTGTACATATTGAATTGAAAAGAGAAAAAAGATATTTGCAGGCACCGAGTCAGGCTATACTTCACACTTGGATGGCAAACACACTCCGCCCTCTTCCGACCACAACAAGCAGCAGTAACTAAAGATCGGAGACACCAGGAACTATTCGTTCTTAAAGCCCGTCTTCTTCATTATCTTATAGGGTTTCCAAAGTGCCCTTGATTCTTGTATGGCCACTTCTTCTGTCAATCATTACTCAAGAATTGTGGGTTTGGTGGAACGTAGGAAGAGCTGTCCAGTGCTGAAATATTCGCTGGAGAAAAGCAGCCAAGAAATTGCTCGCGCTGAAGACAGATAATCTGCTACATCGCGTAGCATATGGACTTGAAATAGATGATTAAAAAGATTTCAGGGTATTTGTTTAATTGCAATCCAAGAAATTATAGTACATTTCGAAAATGCAGTCGGCATAGTTGTAGGCTTGGCTACTTCAAATAGGCAGTAGTCGAAAGACAATACCCTTTCATATGATATCCTGGTTTTAAGCAGAAATAGGGCATATGTCTACAATCTGGTGTTGCACGCTTTGTGAAGAAAATACAAGTAGCCAAAGAGCAGAAGGGGTGAAGAGGCGATTTAAGTATAGGCTATTTTTTTCACTTTAGACAGACGATATTAGTATCAATTATATGAATAAATGTTTTTTTTTGTTTGAATAAATTAGAATAGGCATGTGTATTTATTTTAATTGCCGAAGGTAGCCCAAAACAAGCACTAATTTGCTCTCAATCCCCGTCTAAAAACGTCAATAGACAAGCGGCAAGGCATACTGTGTCAAATATCCTCAATGCAGAAAGACTCAAGGAATATGTCAGGGCTTCAGTGCAAAACGATTTCACTTGTGCATCATGGTGCAATGAGTCATCACCGATAATAAACAGGCTCCTAATTTCTTGGCACAAATCTGTAAACACAGTACATTAAAATAATACAAAAACATTATATTTCATTCCATATATACCTGTATGTCCAAGAAAACGATTTATTATGGATTATTCTTAACTCCTTACTTTTTGCGTGTTGTATCTGAACAATGGGCTATATGATTGCTAATAATGCCATCTTTGGGGGTTTAGAATAGAAATTATATCCCCACAATAGAATTTGAATGAAGTTTTGAATGAAGAAGACCTGACCTATTTTGTTGCATTTTTTAAGACTAAATAGGGAGTGAGTCTATATTGCAATTTGTCTACAGTCCTAATTCTATTGTGAATGGTAGATGTGAGCTTCCTCAATGCTCATAAAATGTTATGGATCCATGAATATTTAAAACACATGTTTTGCTATACCAACAAGGTGTGTTTTACAGCCAGTGCCGTCAACATGTCAGCTACAGGGGGATATTTGACTTTATAGTTGTTTGCCTCCGCTATCCGAATGCTATAATAAGTCATCCTGTAAAATGACTTCAAAAACATGGGCTTAGCATGTCATGAATACACAGAGAAAGTATATAATCCACACTTCCACATTTCACACCAAATTGATACATTGTTTCACCATTAACACTTCACTTTATGGATTTACTGATTACTGATGTTTACTGGATATTAATAACATTTCTGGAAAAAAGTATTTTGTATTACTCTTTTTTGCCTCTGGGCAAATCAAGCAGAGGTAAAAACCATTTGTCTGCCTTTCCATGAACGTTTGAATCAATAAACTCATCTGTAGTTAAAGCATGCTGGAAATCTTTAATTTGGGTTACTCAAGCACCCTATACCGAAGGATTATGGCTTCATTAAACGATGGCCAGCCGACTCCATCTCACACTTTCTCCCATCACACACACTTTTGTCTTTGTCTATCTTATTGGATTGGATCCGTCTCTCCGTTTATCTGTTTACATGTGACAGACTATCTTCTTATTCTCTCCTCAAAGACCCCCCACACTTCGACTCCCTTTACTCTCTTTCACTCCGTCTCTCCTGGGTGTAGGGGCATGTCACGTCACGCTGTGTGGGCTGGAGGCATCTCGTTTGGGGAGGAGGGCCGAGGGAAGACAGGCGTGACTCAGGGTGACAGCTGGAAGCTGGCTTGTTTGCTGTGGCCCACCAGAAGGCCATGATCCGCAGTCTCTGAGACCTCGATATCTAGATCAATGGTTAGCAGGTGCACCCAGGCTAGTTGAATCCCCATCCAGTATGAAAAGTATATGATGCATCTTTACACTGCAAAACAGCAAAACATTATCATGGGCAGCCAGCATCGCTGTGCCAGGTGTTAGATTTGATTTGATTGTTTTGTATCACATCAATGGGGGGTTTGCTAATATGTTGTTTTTGACTGTAAACAGGATCCGTCCAAAAAACTTGGGTTGTCATAGGTTCCATCTTGCCAGTCAGGTTTTATATTATCTTTAACATGGTTAGGACTATATGGCATAACCTGACCTTCCATTGCATTGTTTACCTCACCATTGCCTTTTTTATTTTATTTGTTTGTATTCCATTTGAATAACATTCAAATTCACTGGGACAAAAGTAATTCCATGAACGAGTCTAAGGATTATTAACAAAAACATGATCTAAAAGATGTTTGACGTGCCTTGCATTGTCGGATGCCCTGATGTGAAAAGAGAATAAACAAGTTTTTAATTAGAAACTATTTTCTTGCAAGAGACAAAAGCATAAGATATATGAGCAGTGAAGCCTACACAAACTACCAGGAGGATCATTGATAAAGAGTGTAGACTTAGATCCCATAATGCCATTTCACCAGTGACACCCAAGACGCCCAAACCAATGGAGAAGGCCACCCAGAGGGAACAGAGTGGGTTTGGAATGAGGAGGAAAGAGACCAGCCACATGACAACAATGGTGACTATCCTGTTCTGCACAGTACCACTGACAAAGCCAGCGTACTGACTAACCATTTTCCTTTTCATGCTAGCGTCGGCTATCTGAACTGTGTGAATGAAGAAGCTTGAAGCATGGCTTGCTCCTTTGCTCAGATTCACGTATTGCTTCAAGTCAAGAAACAAATGAAGATACACAGACAGATTTGACACATATTTGTTACATCAGAATGTGTTTCCTTGATTCTTTGTTTAATATTTTTCATAATTGTTCAGCCAGGAAGAATACAGATTATCTTTCACAAATGACAGTTTTTAAAAGGAAGCTTTGCAAGACCAGAGATCAGACCTTTGTCTCTTATTTCCAATAAGGATGACTTTTTTCCTGTCTAACAATAACCATAACATTTGAAACATAATTTGAGAAGTACTGTCTGCCATTGTCATAATATTCATTGACATATGAAACATCAGTTACTAAATCTCTAAGATCAACGCCTTGGTCCAAAATCTTCCCATTCATTGCCAAGAAAGCCCCAACAAATGGAATGTTGTAGATGCAACCGAATATGAAAGATGTGGTGGTTTATAGACAAAAAGACTGCACTGATGGAAAGTCAGACAGGAGGCCAACTTAAAGCCCTTGTATTTCGCTCAGGCTGGTGAAGGTTATGGACAAGGCAGACTCTTTGTAGTGTGAGCCATCCATTTGGCAAATGGATAAAACATTTAATGAAAAAGAGTAGTTTACTGCAAACTTAGAGTAGGGTATCTTGTATCGCATGCAGCGCTCCTACCAAGTATTAGAAACAGAGAGTTGGCCACAGTGATAACAAAGGGCAATCCCAGTGTATAACATTAACCCAAAGGAAGGCCGCACAGTCAAACCAGCTGAGGACACCCACAGCAGCCACCCACACCTTGTTTCTGACATTATCAAGCCAAACAAAAAACATTGAACTAATGTGAAGTGTTACGGGCTATGCAATGCATGCTGGCTCAATGTGTTTAAACTCAAACATGTATGAAATCATATAGGTTTGGTACTGATTAATAAAAACATGTTTTGCTAAATAAACTCGCATGACTTTATGGTCACCTGACACAGCATACTTATCTCAATTCCATTGTGATACAACTTTGATCTGCTATTTTAGGGTTTGTATTGTTTTTTGTGAGCAGTCATTAGTCTTTATCTTGCTAAATAACTAAAAGAATTCATTACAAAATAATAGCGATTTAATTAGGTACTGTCTTGGGACTGAAATGAGTAAGCTTATTTTTTATTTAGTTGGCTTTGTGAAAGGTTCTTGACAATTAAAATGTCTGAATCATAAGCACCCATTGAAAGACAAGTTTGACTACATAGCACTAAAGCATTATTCTGACATTTTCACTCATACATGATAGGATTAAAAACGAAATGAGGACAGCATGTGTGAAGTAATGGAATTCCATCTACTACGTTTCTCATTCTTTTCCTGTCTCGAGAGTGATGTTTCGTATAGAAAGGAAGAAAAAAGAAAAAAAAGAAGAAAAAAAAGTATTTTTACTGGATCCTAGTCATGCAGTAGGTAATCATTTCTTAGTTGGGTAATGTTTTAATCTTTAATCAAATATTTTCCTTGACATACCTCTTCTCATCCAGTAAAACCTTGTGGAATTTATTTAACCATGCTTTTGTCATTTTATGGTACGTAAATACATACACTTCAAACCCATAGCATAGAGTTATACAAGGGAGTTAGGTCAGTATTCTAACTAATGCTTGCACTGTAGTTGATAAAGGATACAGGACACTCATATGGTATGGTACATGGAACAGGGAAACACAAACAAAATGCAGCTTCAGAACAAAGTTGGGCAATGGGGTGCCCAGTGTGTTAGATAGAACTGACAGGTATATTACTGATATTACATTGGGCAGTTATATAACTATTATAAAGTCCCTTTGACTTTATTTTAATATATTTTTTGTTGTTCTCTGCCTCAATACCTTTGTGTCTGTCCTAGGTTTATTGCATTTCAAATTGTATATTGTACTATTTTAACTGTATATTCTATGCCATGTACAATGACCTTGGGTGTCTAGAAAGGCGCCTATTAATTAAATGTATTATTATTATTATTACTATATCATGGACAACAACCCTACAGTGTCTAGCAAATTTTTTTATTTTAATACTAAATAATTAAATTGCAAATAGTTTAAATAAGTGCAGTCATAGGCCTGACAAAACAGGTATGTTTTAGGCGCCTTTGAAAAGCTTCTAGGGACTCCGCATTTCAGATCTCCATGGGGAGGGAGTTCCAAAGGGTAGGGGCAGCCAAATTGAAGGCTCGGTCCCCAGAACTTCACTACCTGGTTTGGTGGGTGGAGAGCAGTCCCATGTCAGCAGACCTGAGATTCCAGGAGAGGATGTAGGAGTGAAAGAGGTCAGAAAGGTATTGTGGGCTATGGCGTGGAGGGACTTAGCTGTGAGGAGGAGGATTATGAAGCTGAGACAGGACTTGACTGGGAGCCAGCGTAGGTTAATGAGTGTGAAGGTAATTATGGTGCTAAAGTTTGGTGCGAGTGAAAACCGGGGCAGCTGAGTTCTGAGCATGCTGGAGCCTATACAGGGCTCTACTGGGCACCCGAATAAAACTCAAGTAGAAGTTGCAGAAGTCCAGGCGGGAGGTGACAAAGGCATGGATGAGGCTCTCTGCCACGGAGTTAGCGAGTGATGGTCGGAGTCTGGAGATGTTTCTGAGGTGGTAGCATGAACTATTCCTGACGGCAAGCCCTTTCTCTCTGTGGCAATGTAACCACTGTCTGTCAGTCAGCCGTCAATCCTGACGTCTCGCTCCGTCCGCTGAGACACTGCTCATATCACATTTCACACCGATCCATCTCGGGGTCATTGATTTTTTTTTACTCTTGAGTGAAAAATGGATTTTGTTTTCCCTCATCGCAGAGAGGTGAGGAGAGGAGAAGAGGAATGTCAGTATTCTCTTTGTCATCATGCTAGCAGACAGCCAATTGACACCAAGAGAAGCATAGGCACATTTCTTTGCGGAAATCTTTCTAGGTATATCTTTAGACTGTTTCTTTTTCAGCCAAGATTGAGACAGTGGTTTCTAAAATGTCTAACATGGTTGACGAAAAAAAACTATTTGGAAACGCATACCTGTGCATAGGCTAGGAGATCATCAGGAATTGTTTATGCTGTATTTGAACTCTGTAAAGAAAAGCATTCAAAGGTATAGTGAGCAAGACATAGATGAGACGAGCCGAAGATGATCAATGTGCTATTCCGGACGCTACTCATGAACTGTGACATGTCACATCTCTACATTATATGAACCTGAGGCTTCCTTCCTAATTAGCTCTGCATCGATTCTCACCTGGAATTATCCCTTTGATGTGGGCGGGAGCTGGAAAAGAAGAGATGGAGAGAGCCAAATGAAGACCTCAACGGAACATTGTTTTCCAAGATCAAAGCACAGTTATCCTTAGCAGTTAATGGAGAAAAGTTTGAGTTCTTGCGTATGTTCTTTTCAAGGTTCAAGGTTCTCAGGGTCAAGAAACCGTTCATATAGTGATATACAATCTCTGGTAAGAGAATATCAGATGGCAAGTATTATGAACTGAATTCCAAGTTGGCGTGGACACATTAACCAACATATGGATATAAAGGTCAAAATGTCACCCATGCTAGATTAAAAAAGGATTTTATTGCACATCTACTTAGATGAGCAAGGCTGTATAATAGATACTTGTAATACTTACTTTACAAACAAACAAGATTCAATGTATTTATATGGAACTGGAGATAAGCGAAGTGTTGATTAGGAAAAAATGAAGTTGAATTGGAAGGAAGTACGTGTTCATTTCCCCCTCCACACTCCCAGGGGATGAGTCATCCTGATTCAAAGGTGGTTTTGCTATGGCACGACTGCTGGTGTCAAAAGTCCCCAATTTTTTAATTACAATGATAACACAGTTCAATTGATGAGCACCGCTCTAACGAGGGATAAGAAGGTCACTTTAAACATGCCAAAGAGAAGAGCGTTACTTAGGCAGTGAGTAATTTCCTTTAGTTTGATTGTTTTAATCTGCCGAGTTATAGCAATAGCAATACAATAGGTATGTCAGGAATTTGCAGGACTGTATTTAGATTTGGGTCCAGATTGAATACTGAATAGATTTGTTCTTTTTTTTTTTTTTGAATATGTTTTTTCTTCTGTTTTTTGAAAGACTTCAATAGCTCAAACTAATCCGCCATCTTTTAGGTTTCCTGGGTCCATCTTCACTTGCAGTTCCCATCCTCTCTTACAGCTTCCTTCAAGGCAGATGAGCAGTTTTCATTATGCCACAGGTCCACATTACGAGATGGAAACAGGCTGGCACCTGCAATTATCCCTGCTCACCCACCCGTGGGCTGCTAGCTACTGAGACACAGCTGGCTTTCTCACTCTAACTCCCTTTGTCTCTTTATCAAACATGCACAAGCAAACGCACACATACACCTGCACTAACCTACCTTCCCTATCAGCCTCACCCTCCTTACATTAACCTGCCAGAGATCATGATAAATAAAACTGAAGCACAGTGTCTGCCCACTCTAAAGGAGAATACAGCATACAGACATTGGACACCCCCACACACACAGGATAAACAGGTAGGCCAAGGTCGTCAATTAAATATATATTTTGTGAAGTAATAGCCACAGCTGGACCAATCCAGCTCCACTTACACTTCCAACCATATACGGTTTTAGGTATGCTCTTAACGTTGCTTTTCACCATTGTTCAGCCACCTTGAGTTTGAACGGATTAATGTTGTTGTTTTTACTAAAGTAGGCAGCTTTCTGAAGATCATATCACATGTTAAACTCAAACTATGGGACAATTGTGTTGAAAACAATTGGTTTAACTTAGGATTTTTGAATAAGACGGTTCAAAAGTAGGCTATGCTGAAAAAAACAGCAAACGTCATAACAGCATAAATCCTTGAGCACACGTTGTACACTCACTGACTGAAAGGTAATTTCACACCCAAAGGTTGCACACATTCATGTTGAGTCAGAGTCATAATTTATCTTAATGTGCCTCCAGACCCTTTTCTCTCTATCTGTCTGTCCCAGCCCCAATAACATAGGTGCCCTGGCCTTTCATTCTGTCAACAGCAATGGATCACTTTAAACCAGCCACATCCATTTGCCTTGCTCTCTGTCTCGAGTCACACTATTGATACGTCGCACAAACACACACACAAAGCCGTCTTAAAACCAAATGTGAATGCTCCACAGTCAGCAATGAGCACATTTTGCCGCAGTATTATTTAAGATGCTTTATGTTTGGTTGCCAACAGATATACGTATACAGAAAGCATATATTATGCAATTATTTATTTTATGCAAAGGCAAAATAAAAGCAAAATGTGTGGAGAGCGACCACATTCAATGATGGAGTAAAAATAAGGCAAAGCAAGCAAATCAAACATATTCCAACCCAGACAGAAAAAGAAGAAATAATTATCTTAGAGGAACGCTAAATAAATGTTTTATTTAAAGTTGTCATTTTAAAGACTGCAGTCATATGCATTCCTAGGGATTAAGAAATATAGTCCTACTCAGTCTTCTGGTTCTTGTGCCAGCACTTGGATCAAAACACTAGAGATAGCCACATAGATAACGTTCACCTCTGCTACCACACAAGGTGAGATTGAGGGACAGTCCCCTACAATATGAATTTATATTCATGTTGAACCTGTTATTTTTTCACAAAAGGTTTGCGGTAACATACCGATAATAGATCATATTGAATTGCAAACATTTGTTATAATAATCATGATGGAACACTGGCAATCAAGCCTAATCTTATTCTCAAGTTGGAGCACTTGTTTCAGTGAAATCAAAAATGGCCTGACTAAACCTTGTTGTCAAGGTGATACTCGAGCTGAAAGTCTACAGGTGAAGGGGCCCTTCTCTGTGGAAGTGTAATTTACACACCTGTTACTGAGCATTTAAGAGCTTCACAGTCCTCATAAATGGTGGTGTCAATGCAGCATGCAGTTAAATTCAAAGTTACATTATATTCACCTAATCTAGAACAAAAAGTCAACATCTAATGACAGTAGAGCTGTGCAGCGGTGACGACTCCAAAAAAGAAATTGCCCGATAGTCACCAGTGCAACAGCTTCTCTGGCACAACACCATATAACACCAGGAGCGCTGAGGTGTTTGAGGATTTAGTGATGGCAGAAGTCTAAAACATGGCTGTGTTACTGAGGTGTAGTTGATGACTTGTGTGGACATGCGTTGACTCACCAATGCCCCGTCTCGGTGCCTCTCCTCTCAGAGTTGGCCTGGCAATTACTGGACCACGAACCACATTGAGATCAATTAATTAGCATTGTTTTAGTGTCAAAGCAAGAGCCATATTAGCACATTTATCACCACCTCAGCTATGTCCTTGTCTTTGTATATAGAGAGAATAAGGATGGTTGTGATTCAGAAGAAGGTAGGGTATTATTTTTACAAAACCAAAACTTAACATTTGCACTAAGAAAAATCAACAAAGCTTTATTTTGTAGAAAAATAAACATTATTCCTTTGTCACAGCACTGTTTTTATTTTTATTTGATTGGAAATAGGAACGAAATAAATTCAGGTTATGGACTACAAGCGGGAAACAGTTTTTTTTATGGTTTTACTTTCCTGGCTCACTGGGACAATGCAATGGTGCAGTTTCAAGTATTGGACCTTTGGGACTAGTTAAAAATCCGCTATATGTCTGTATATAGCAACTCACAGCAGGGAAACATCCTCACGCTGGTTGCAAACCGCAGTTACCGGTAATCATGAGGATCTACCCCTGAGGATGTTTGTCCTGCTGACATGATTGAAGTTAAACATCTCCATCTAGTGGACATAAATTGTACCGGTTTCAAGATTTCTATTTTGTCACACCATGAAATTCCACGCTTAACGGGGTATCATTAGTTATAGTTAGGCCAAAGTCAATCTTGCTCAACAGAGTCTTTGCATTGACATGGTGAGAACGGAAAAACGATTAGACCAAAATGATTAGGCCAAAGGTTCCTAGAATGGGCTATCGATAAAGTTGATGGATTCAGTTTCTCCTAATTGCATATCGAAAAAAAATAGCACTAACATGATTTCTGAATGCAAGAGGCCTGGAGAACTATAGAACCTTGAGGAAAGAGTCTTGAATCATAGCCTCCACCTGCTCCACTAACACCTCCAAATCTGCTTGACACACCGTATGTCCCTGGCTACCACTGTCCCTAAGGCTCTTCAGCATGTGTGCATGCAATGCTGGCCCCGCCGCCACAGATCCTAGCTCCCTCAGCTGCTCCTGGGGGTCTTCGGGAATATTTGGGAAGCCCAGTGCTCGGAGGACTGCAGGCGCAAACTTCCCGTAGTGGGCAGTGGAGCAGACGATGACCGGACACGTCCGGTCCTGCAGCCGGTCCGCCACTACTTTAGCCACAGCCGTGTGCGTGTCCATGAGGTATCCCGTCTCGGAATGGACCCGCTGGATGGCTGCCAGACAGTCCTCCTCGGAGCAGCAGCCGGCTTGCACCTCCTGATGCACCCGTCGGAGTAACGCCTCGGGCAACATAAAGTGCTGCTCTCTGTCCAAGCGCGCAAACAGCTCCCCGGCCAGACTGCTGTCTCCGTCAGACATGTGGTGGATAAACCTCTCCAGGTTGGAGGGCTTCAGGATGTCTATGGCAGGGGAGTTGGATGGGATAAGAGGACGGGCCCGGAGATCACACTCCCCTGTGGTGAGGAAGTCCGTGAGGATGCGGTTGTGATTGGAGGCACAGATTACCTTCCTGATGGGAACGCCCATTTGCTTGGCGTACAAAGCGGACATTGCGTTGCCAAAGTTACCAGAGGGAACACACAGGTCGATGGGCTCGCCAAACTTGATGACACCATTTTTGTACAGATCCAAATATGCAGAGCAGTGGTACACCACCTTTTGAATGAACATAAATACAAAAAGTACAAATTATTACACAAAAAAAGGCTAATTGCCTAACATTGTAATTATCGTCTCAACAACAAAAGCACACAATGAAATACACCAATAATGCATTTGAAATACTTTTTTTTTTTCAATAATCTAAATGTTAAGTCATCATCAACATCATATCTCAGATTTAATATAATATGTCAAACATAAAGCAATACAACTCAATAGTTACAAACTGACCCACCTGTGGTAGCAGCCGTGCCCAGTTGATGGAGTTGGCAGTGCTTAAGACGGTGCCAGACTCCACAGCCAGGTGGCCCACCAGCACCGAGTTCCCAAACATCCCCTTGATGGCCCTCTGACAGAAATCAAAATCCGACAGGACGCTCACGGCCCTGGCGTTGCCCTCTCTGTAACCAGTCATCTGGACCTTCTGGATCTCACTCACGCCTCCCTCTGGGAAGAACACCAGTACACCGGTCCTCTTTCTGTCGCGGTCACAGAGGCTGCTGAAGCCGCTCAGCACGGCGCTGCCCGTGTCACCGGACGTGGCCACCAGGATGAGGTGGTTGCACGTTCGAGGGAGGCAGTAAGCAAAGAGCTGGGGCATCAGTTGCAAGGCCAGGTCCTTGAACGAAGCAGTGGGGCCGTGGAACAGCTCCTGAATGTACTGGTTACCTATGAGATGTTTTACTGGAGCCACTTTCTGACTGGCAAAGTTCTCCCCATAGGCTTTAAATACCATAGTCCTGAGGTCTGTAGCCGGGACATCCATGGGGTGTATGCACTTTTCCAATATAGTTAAGGCTCGTTCTGGGTATGACATATCTGCTAGTCTTAACCATTCTCTGGCATCAAGTTCTGGGAAGCCATTTTGAGGCACATAGAGTCCACCGTCAGGTGCTAGTCCCTCAAGTACAACATCACTAAAATATCTTTGGTTAGCGTTGTTTGTATTTTCACTCCTAGTTGAAATGTAGGTCTCTCCTTCAGAGTTTTGATATCTCTCAACAGCTTTGAGAACCTTCTCCGCTATCTCTTCCACTGTGTCCCCTGTGCCACACAACACTCTGGTATCAAGCCATTTCTCATAAAACTGTTTCCTGTAACTAAGGATCTTCCTCATGGACACCCCCGCCTCCTGTCCCACAATCCTGTTCACTTTCATCCTTGATAGTCTCTGCATGATATCCGCAGTGTCTACGTCCAGGTAGACCACTAGGCCAGTCTGTTTGAGGTGCTGCATTGTCCCAGAGTGGAGCGGGTTGGAACCTGTGAGGGAGACAATGCTCCCTGAAGCAGAAAAGTTGCACATGGCCTGACCTTCTTCTTCCAGGAAGCGCACCCCTCCAACGGCAGCCAGCTTCTCAGACACAGCCATATTCCATGTCCCCTCAAGGACGTCATCATCCACATCAATAACAGGTAGATCAAGTTGCTGGGCAAGGACTCTGCCCACTGTGGTCTTCCCTGCACCAGGTAGACCCATGAGCAGGATGTTTTTCTCTCCTAGTTTCAAGGTCTTGGTGGACAACCATGACTTGGGAATTGTAAAATGCTGTCGGTTCCACAGACGCAGACCAATCCTTATCCCCATTTCCAGACAAATTTTGGTTACTAGGTAGTGTGGCATTAGGACTATTTATGATTTATTTTTTATCTTTGCGAGTAAGAATGCAAGAATAATCAGTATCAAAAAAACTTTTCACTATTTAATATAAGTAAATATTCATGTGTCACTATGGATTTACCCACAGTCAACTGTTTTTTTTTCTCAAACAAGATGGAACATTACTAACATAACGCTAAATATGTAGCCTAAGTTAATATGAAAAATGTGCTAAGTCTAGCTAGGTAATGTGAACTAAACTAGGTGATCTTGAGTTTTTAGCTAAAGGCTAACGTAGCATGTTTGAATGCTACACTACTTGTTTATTCGGACAAGGGATTTCTCTAATACAACGCGTCAGGCATCTAAACTTACACTTAATTTATCTTCGTATACATTCTACCATGCCTTTCAACTTTCAGAAATCACTAATGTCAAGCAATGTGCTGCTGATAACGACTGTTTACAAACTGAACTCAGCAGCAGCAACATTTAGTCACTTGATCACGTGATCACGATTAAAACTACGGTTCGGATGAATAGACAAACAGTACTACACAAGCCATCGCTGAAAAGTATCACACAGGGTGCCAACTAGGCAGCACATGGGATATGTCATGTGTCATCATCATATATATCATATCAGTTACATGTGACAGTTTTATGATATCCAACTATATTACGGGGAAAAGGCAAAACAAGGAGTAAAAAACTAAGTAGGGGTTAACATTAAACTGTAGCGTATTCGATTCGAACACTTCCGATCTTATTCGCTTTGCCTCTTCAGTTGCTAAGCAACTGTATCAAGGGGAGTGTGTTGTCAAACAAACATTCCAAGTTATTCGGATGTAAAAGCCAACTAGACCTTGCTAGCTAGCTAGCTCAGCTTTCGTGTTGTTTAATCACAATGTCGACCACCACGCATCCTCCTGAAAGCATATATAACCTTATTCCAAGGGAAGAGGTTAAAATTGAAAAACCACCAAGGTAACAATTTCCTTGCTTTCTCTTAAATATCTATGCAGAAAATTCGTAATTCAACCGTTGTCTATCAGCTAACTAGCTATCTTTTCATTGGATTTTTTTGTTTTTATTTAGTTGTTTATTTTTCTTTCTTTATTTATTTATTTATTTTGTTTATTTAGCTATCTTTTGTATTATATATTTTGTATTTATACAGGGAAAACGGGATGGCCATGCACTTTACATGACAGCACACATTCTAACGTGGTTGGATCTAACTATTTTGTCATCTTTTCTTCCATTTTTTATAATTTCTCTTTCAAGATACATGTCCAAGTTTAGGGATCACGTTAAGTTTGAGAAACAGTTGTTTAAGGCATCAAAAAAGACCATGGGCCCATCAAAAGTTAATTTGCCATCCCCAGAGAAATATTTACAAAAGCATTCAAAGGAACCTAAGCTGCCTGAAAGTGAGCTATATCATTCTATAAATCAAATCACTTCATTGTAATGTTTGGTCAAAATAGGGAACTGCCTTTCCTAAAATATTACCATAACTGTTTTTGTTTAGGACAAACTTTTGCAAACGTGAAAGAGGAAACAAACAAGAAGCCATGCTCTCCTCCAAAAACAGACAAGCCTCTCATGGGTTTTCATACTAAAAAGAACTTTGTGAAGATAAATGCAGTTGAGAACATAATGGCTGTTCCCAGGAAGCCACAGGCTATATACGCTGACACCAAAAGTGGTGACAAGCATTCTCTGGAAAGCTCAGGACTCATCCCAAAGTATAGGCAAAAAAAGGTTGGTTGAATGCTCTTTTCTGGAGAGGTGATGTAGTGTAGCTTGTTTTATTGATTTGTTTATTGAGTAACAATTCTTAATGATAAGTGTACATTTCATATTTGTTTTGTCCCTCCATGCAATCAACAAACATGAATTAAGTTACTGTATGGGTCTATTTGGATATTGCTCAGAGGCCATACATACCTTTTTTCTGTATGTAGGACTACGGTGAAACTCCAGAATACCTGCTGCAGCGAAGGGAGGAGATCCAAAGGGCTCAGGAGGAGTATGATGACTACGTGAAGGAAAGGGTTAAGCAGGGCGCCATGAAAATGCTGTCCGAAGATGAGCGAAACACCATCCTGAAGGTAAACCACATTGTTCCAATAAATTCAAAACTAACATACTTTATCCTGTTCTAGATTAAAATCTTTCCAGCTGTAGCATTTTATATTCGGCAGCTTATATTTAAGACAAAAAGAGAAAGATTTCGATGGCGTTTGATTTACTCTAATACTCTAATATTTATTGCCCATTCCAATTGTCTTTCTTTATTGAAAAATACCTATTTTAATGTCTCTGTCCCCAGGGTCTAAAGAAGAATTGGGAAACATTGCATCATCAGTACCAGGGACTGTCTGTTGTCACAGATACGACTCCAAAGAAGTATCGCAAGGAGCGCCTGGAGCTGGAGATGAAGCAGCTGGAGAGCGATATTGACCTCATCGAGAGATACAAATCCATTTACATAGCCAACAACTAGGACAAATCTATCGCAGTGACAAACGTAAACATAAACAAATTCATTTGACACAAAAAAATACTACTGCCTCTTTGAGTTGGATTTGAAATAATACATTGTTATATTTCTTTAATCCTTCTTTATAATCTCATATAGTATGATTTTATAATTTAAATCAGGTTTATTAAATATAATTTAGTTAGCAACTAAATTGATTGATTACTGTTGTGGTAACACTAAGAGAAGTTTTCATAAAAATATATATTTATCTTGTGAGAAATGGATAGTTTAATTGGATGCATTTGTCTAATATTTTAGTAACGGTATTCATCTGATGTATAGATCGTCTGAGTTTGAGTATGAAAATGCACTAGCTTAACTTCAGGCTTTTCTGACAGAAAATCACATGCCGATGATTACCTAGGAAATTTCAATGCCTAAATGAGAAATTTGTTATCCTCACGTGATCAAAAGCATGTTACAAGAGCCTCTTTACACTCAAAATTACTTCAGCGTGACTAAGGGTTGTCCTTGTTGACCATTGGCCATTTGTTCCATAGAGGGCTGGACTAGGTATCCCAAAAAAAAATTAGTTGACGTTTGTACTACAATAATTTTTATACGAAGTCTTCATAGAGAATTCACTTATTTGGAAACGAACTTTGTGTGGTTGAAACATATACCTACATTTTCTGACTTCTGAGTCCACTTATCAAAAATAATACATCTGTCATGGCAGAATGCACCGCAATAAAAACGGGAATGGAGCGCAGAATTGAAGAAGGGATTGTGGTAAAAAGTTTTTTATTTTTATTTTTGATTCTGCAATGTGATACCTAATTTATCACCTGACCTTATTTCATGCTATAATTGTTCATGATTTGAAGTGGTTTAGGCATCGAGGCCACAATACAACTCGAAATATCAATTGAATTGCTCTTGCAACTTGCAAAGTAGCGTTTTGCAAAGTTCTTTTTACCCCGATTTATAATGTTTCAACATAAGTGGCATCTATTGTCCATAATCAAGATGTCTTTATTAACTTGATTGTAAAATATAGCTTAGACCTATAGGTTATATTTAATGAACGTTTTGACTTATTGACAGCCGTCAACGAGTCGTTCTATTGGTCTAGTCAGGACAATGCGAAATTCACACATTCCAAGCAGTGTAGATGCAGCTAGGAGTTGGCTCCATAACCATGATACTAATAACCTCCACAGATAAAGGACGACTGGCCAGGATACAGCCTGGAACTTTTCACTTACCCACAACACTATCACGAAGACATTGACAGTGTCTACATTCCGCATGGGGTCATAATGGACAGGTAAAAAAAAAAAAGTACTTGTGTGACTCATGGACGCTGAAGTCAGGTGTTACCAGTTTGATAAGTGTTACACGATGTTCAATACTATTCACTAAGCAATTGATAAAATATTTAGACGAACTGTGTTCCTGATTAGCCTACTATACAACATAGTATCAAAGTTAACCGTTTTGGTGGTAAAATTAAAATCTTAATAAATAAAAGAAAAACAGAGTGAAAGGGGCATGTAGATGAAGGTTTGAATTGCAAACCCCTTTCTTGTGTCACTTGCCCCATTTAGCTAGTAGTTTATTGAAGGACTCTTTATTAAGATGGCCAATGCTCTGAATTTCACCTCATGTGGAAAGGAATGCATCGTGCTCGCTGCAGCACTGTGCTTAGACATATTCTGCTGACTAGAAACAATTATTTCTTAGTTCTTTAAGGATCCAATGAAATACATCGATAATTTTAGACATGTTGGAATAATGAATAGGCCTATTTATTCAATTAATATTTACCATTATAAAAACCATATGGTAAAAACTTTTTTTACCAAAGTTTCTGAGCAGATACCCAAATATGCAAACAATATGCACACACAGACCATACATGACTGAATGTTGTTGCCTTTAATGTGATTGCGCTATAGAACAGAACGATTGGCGCGACACATCATGGATGACATTGGGGACCATGACATCGTGGTGCTGTGCGTTTTGAAGGGAGGCTATAAGTTTTGCTCTGACCTGGTGGAGTTTATCAAGGTACTCAGTCGAAACTCCAACAAATATCTGGAGACCAGGGTTGAGTTTATTCGTCTCAAGAGTTACCTGGTAGGTGAAATTAAGCTCCTTAATTTGATTTCAATTAATCAATGTATGCAGCCATGAAAATAATGTATTATTTGATAATGTACAAAAATCTAATAATTAAATTCAATGCAAGAAAGCAGTGTGAAAGTTTATAGAATACTATATAGAACTAGCAGGAATTATTCTCAGGGAATAATGCTATTTAAGAAGGCATTTTAGTACCTTTTTTACCCATTTTGACTCCCTTAACTTACAAGCATTTGTGGCTCAGAGAGATAAGCTTCTTTAAGTGAATTAAGCTTGTGATCTAATCTCCTCTGAGCCACCATCTCATCATGAGTCTTTCTTTCTTCTACATGAGACTTTTGCCCATGAAGGTTCACATTTGTGCTTCTTTCTCTTACTTTTTTAAATGATTTCTACTTAGTTTCTGGGCTGAAACCCAAATTTGAAATCAGTATGCACAGAATAATGTTATAAAAAAGCTAGCCCCGGTACCTTTTAATTGGTTATGTGAACACAACACTATGCTATACAAATACATTTGATTTGATTTGATTTACTGGAATATGTAGGCTCTTGCAACCCGTATCATGGACATAGAGACCAGTCCCTTTACTTTGGCTCAGTCATAGTGTGAAAGTGTAACTCTGAAGACTGGTTATGTGAACACCACAATACAGAGGCCACTCCCATCCTTTTAGAGAGTTTATTACTGCCAGTGTCTGCTTTTGCCCTCAGTAGTAACAGTGGCACAGTGAGATAGGAGACCAGACTGAACTTGGCGGTGAGCTGGTATCGAATCTCAACTGTCTGCTACATTACCTTCTTGTTTTTTTTTAAGATTTTTTTTTTTTGCTACAATGTAAGCATCTCTTTTTATTTTTACTCTCCTCAATTGAGAATTCCAAGTAACAAACATGATGTAGTTGTTGATGTAGTAGTGATTCTGATTGTGAAGTTCTCTTCATATCACCCATGAAATCATGGAACAGTTTGTCTAGTATTAGTCTATTAGTAGTAGTATATTATTTTTGGGATACAACATATTCACAAAGAAGGACTTATTACCATATTTGACTCTTAGGAGACAGGCCTCTTGTTTCACTGAAATAACTTGTGATCCTCTCTCCCCTGAGCCACCATCTCATCTTAAGTCTTTTTCATATACAAGAGACTTTAGCCCATGAAACTAGTTTCACATCTGTGGGATCTATTACCTCCTGCCAACACGTAGATGTATCATGCATTTGTTTAACTTATGTAGATCAACATCACACTGTTGCCAAGCACCTCTGCTGTGCATGAAGGTTGAATGAAGCAGGTGAACGGTGTCAGCTGTGGCACAGTGTTTATTACCGTGCCTGACTCTTTGTGTTCTCGTGAACAAAGGTGGCTCAGAGAGATTAGAGACCAGGCTTCTGAAGAGGAGACCTGGGATCGAATCTCCTCTGACCACCAATTCATCTTGACCATTGTTTTGTCTCTACTCAGAATAACTGTTCGGTATTGAAGCAGAAGTTATACCGTGTAGGCCACATTTACACTGGTAATGCATTTAATATTAATTGCACTATAGAACAGATCGCTTGGCCCGACACATCGTGGATGACATTGGGGACCATGATGACATTGTGGTGCTGTGCGTTTTGAAGGGAGACTATAAGTTTTGCTCTGACTCGGTGGATGTTATCTATGATCTTATCTCCTCTGAGCCACCATCTCATTAGTATTTTTTTCTTTATACATCAGAATTTAGCCCATAAACTAGTTTACTGTTTCATCTGTCCTTCTTTCTCTTACCTGAATCGATTGGCTCCTGCCAACAGGAAGATGTATCATGCATT
>JAVQIZ010086575.1:0-16386 GCA_036023535.2 Galaxias brevipinnis
TGTGTGACAGCAGTTATCTGTATCTGTCACAGATAGACTGAGGGGGATCAAAACAAATCACCGCCAGTCATCCAAAGCAGCATGTAAAACTTCATCTGATAGCCCCCGGCAGGCTTACTCCAGAGTGAGTCATGGCCCTCTCTGAGCAAGGTGCTTTATAACTGACCCACCAATGGTTCACTGGAACACAGTGTCCGTGGATGGATTTGTCCTTTAAAGGAATGACTGCCAGGCATGTGTGTGAGGTGAGGAGGACAGGCAATGGGATTTGGGGGGGAAAGTGTTTGACGGTGTTGAAGTACGGTCTGCCTTTCTCTGACCATTTAGCCCCAGCGCCTCGCCAGTTTTAAAAAAAAAAAATTATTCTCTTTTTTTATGGCAGTTTTTACACACAGTATCCATGGATTCCTTAAATCGCCTAGATATGTTTAATATAAAAATAATGCCTACATTTGTATTAAAATATTTTAAGAGGCCTTCAAAATACCATAGACAGGGATGTTTGTTCTGCTTGTAAATTTCATAACATTTTGTAAAATATTTAGTAAGGGAACAGAAGATTTGTATTCTCCCAAATGTCACGCAGATTAGAATAAGCAGCATCAACAACTCTTATGTTTGCGGGAAATGTTTAGAGCCATAGAGCATGCGATCTTGGAACTTTTACTGAATGTCAAATGAAAGATTACCCCATTTGAGCCTTCACTGACTTGTTAATAACGTTCTTAAAGGTGCAGTATGTAAGATTTAATTTCTAGCAATAAATAAAATAAAAAAATTCTTTATGCTTATTACATACCTCCTGGAGGATATCATTAAACCCAACGCTCAGAGAGAAGGTGTGCTATATATGAGTGCTCTGGGCCCTGTATTCAACTTTTAAAAAAATCTAGGGACGCCCGCCTATCCCCAACCAATTGGGAGTTTTTTGCAAGGAGGTAAGGGCTACCTGCCTGTCAATCACCTCGCGTGCACACTCCTAGGTAAAATACAGGTCTGCTTACAGGGTCACCCTCCAAACAAGCTTTCTTGTTTCAATTCGCGTTTCAGACAAAAGTTGCAGTAGTGTGAACTAGTTGCAAGGCGGCTGAATGTCATGGCAAAAAACTTTGCTTGTCAGATCACCAAGTGCAGTTTTAGAACGTTAGGAAGTATCGTGCCAGATTTGTCAAAAAGGCATTATTTGTTTACATGCATATGTTGGATATACTCAGTAGCTATGGTGCCAATCGCAGCTAAATAAAAATGATTGTCTTGCACTTGCTCATACTAACGGGGGAATACAATTATGACATTTTTTTGTTAACATTAGCTAACTGTATGTCGTTACTATGGAAATGGTGATTTGTGTCTGCTCGTTGCTTTGGTGTGAACCACTCAGTTTTAGAGCGTTTACGATCAGACGTTTGGGATTCTTTTGTTTCTCACCTCGGAATCAGACAATCATGGGCCTTTGAGAGGGGTGGGAGGGACACTTTTTTGAGTGTTGTGATTCAAATTCTTGCAGTTTGTTCCCCAATTAAGTAGAACTACATACTGCACCTTTAAGTACCCACTTGCTACTACTTCTTTAGGGTGAAACAGTTGGCGCTCTTAGTGGGCTAAAAAATTTGCTACACATCGTTGCTAGGATTTTTTGCTATTTTTGTTAATGGACATTGTATTATTCAGCGTGAACCCCTAAGTCTTAAATCTAACTTTCCTGAAGGTGCAGACACCTTGTGTACAGTATGCCGGATAAGTGATTCTGCGTGCCCGCGCCGTGTGAGGGATGGTGTGCGTCCCATTAGGCAGGCTTGTTGGTGCCCTACGCGATGGGCCCGGGGCCGCTAATCGTAATGGAAATCAGGGACGTGTCTGGGCGTGATGCGGGGATGGATGAGGCAGAGGTCCAGCTGTCCACTCCCCCAGCCCACCTCTATCTGATAGAGGGCCCTCGGTAATGAACGACCCGTGGAGGAGGCTGGACGTCCAGCCTCTTGTTAGCTCAGCTCGGCCTGGCCCGGGCCAGTGGCACCTGGAACGATAAGGCAGTCTCCTCTGAGGCTATCGCCAGCAGCCCCGATTAGATACTAGGGACTTTCTCACCGGGAAGGTATGCTGGGCATTGTAGTCTGTTGGACAGTGAAGTGTTCTGTATGCAAAATAGTGTGGCGCTAAACGTAGAGCGTGATTTGCCTCAGGCTTGCTGGCCTCTACTGGCAGTCTATTCTTTACTGTATCTGCGTTGGGAGTTTTTTATGTGTGTCTGTGTGTGCTGACTGGTATGCAATGCATATATTATTGTATTGAATTGGTGTGCCGCAATCCTGTAAATGAGGTTTAAGCTGTGTACTCTATCTTCCCCACTGAGTTGGGAAACAGTACGGAGATGATTATAATTGTTAGAGACAGACTGCCATCTCCAAGCACAGAAGTTGATCAAGTCGAATGGCTATCGAGCACACATTGAGCTAGACTTGTGTAGACTGCATTAAAAGAACCCCCCTCTCACCATTGCTGTGTGCTCCATCCATCTAATCTCTCTCTGCTCTCTGTCTCTCTGTTCAGCCGTTTTTTCCTGGCACGCTCTCCAGCCGGTGTGAGCATCTGCTGCCGTGCTCCCTTGATGGTACAGGAGGCCAGGGTGACATGTCGCGGCGCGAACCAAAGTGTGGAATCCACTCCAGTCACTCCCTCATCCCCGGACCCTGTCACTGTACTCGCTCCCAATTTAGTGTGTTCTGGGGCAGTATTCGCTTCAACCTGTGGCAGATGGAAAAGTGGGATGTTTGGTTGAAAGGTTGTGTGACAGAGGAAAACTCAAAAGTAGAAATTAAGATTTAAGAGGGAGGTGCGGTTATATGCTCCACTCCTGGGGTTCATTCACCCCCCCACTCCAGCCCCCCTGTAGTCACAGAACTCCTCTCGAGACACCAGAGCAGAAATAGTTTAACCGCATTCACTAGCTGCCTCCCTCACATGGCCTGCTTGCATCTAGTCACAATACACACACAAACAACAACTTCTACAGGAAGTCACCTTGAAGATGTCTGCGATGGCACGTGCACAGGTGCACTTGACCCCTCTCACAGCAGGAAGGGGGCCGCTAACACACACCGGACTCCATCAGCGCGGTGATTTATGGCGTGCGAGCCCGAAGTCTATTTGATCTGTTTCTACGAGTGCAGTAATTAACTGTGTGTGAGTCTCTGGGAGGGGCCGCTGGAGAAGAGGGAGCACAGGCAGCAGGCCGTAACAGAACATCTCTGCGAAATACCTCTGGCTGGCAGGTTCATAAATTAAACGGCGCATCGTTTGTCATGCTCCGCTGTTTGTATGGCTTGTGAATGGAGGGGGAGGGTCCCCCACTGGATCCTCTATCAAACCGCCCAGTTTTTTGGTGTTTTTTTGCCACCTACTTTGGTGTTTGAAAAAAGAGGTAAGACTTTACGCAAGAAAGTACCACGGTTCTTTAGGCGAGACTGTCCTATTTATGTGCGCCAATCGGATCCGTCCGATCTCTGGGCGTGTGAGTCTTCAGAGACTTGGTTGGCTGGGAAAAGTTTTTTTTTTTTTCTCCTCTCCTTCCTTTACAACCCTCTCCTTCCTGGGCCACGAGTCTCATATGCTATAACTCTGACTCGTCACACTCGGTGGCTCTCTCTCTCTCTTCCCCCTCTCCTCACCCCCTGTGTCGTGATCTCTGAAGGTCCTTGAGGTGTCTGGGGGCCGGGGACGGGGAGGGGGGCGATGGCATGGTGGAGGCTCGCTGCATCAGGCTGTAACTCCACCGGCCGTCTGGTGACTATGTCTGCAGGCTGACGCTGTGGATCTACAGCCCCCACTAGAGGAGGACGGGCTGGGCGATGGGTGAGAAGAGAGGGTTGGAAAGCGATTATGCTTTAGTTAGAACGGAGGGCGTTCATCACTGCTGCGTGTGCGGTTGGTGATTGAACATGGAAGCTGTTGTCGCGTGAAATATATTTTTTAAGAATTCTATCTGTTTAGCACCTACTGAATACCTTATGTCACTAGTTAACCGAAGTCTACGGAAACTTGATAGACTGATAACAGTATCTCCCATTCCAGGAAATGAACAGCTGATTAGTTTTCTTCCAACTCACGTCTGGAGAGTTATGTCGGGAGTTGTGTGTGTGTGTGTGTGTGTGTGTTTGTGTGTGTGTGTTGTTAAAAGTGGCATGTTGATGTACGACGTCTCGGCGAAAGAGCAGCTCCCGTTCCCCTCTCATTTCCACACACGGTTAGCTCTCTTACTCCTCCTGATGGGCCCGGTAACTGAGGGCGCTGGGGGCCCCCCCAGGAGGGAGGGCCAGGAGGGCCCGTTCCAGGATGGCTGGAGCATTAGCTAGAGCATTGCAGGTGCCTACGGCTACATAAATAACTTAGTCGTTGTTTGTCCCGGGAAAATAAAGTTGAATTGGCTGTAAGGGTAACCTTAAAGTTAGTATTGTTAAGCTATAGGAGTGTTATCACAAACTCTTTCATTACCCCTGTAGAGGGTTCTTTTTATCAGGGGACAATCTCGGGTCAAACAATTATTCTTTTGGCCTTTTGAGTGCCTTTGGCCACGCTTCATACCCAGTGAGTGCAGGAGAGTGTCCTGAAGGGTCTGTCTCCAGGCCCCACGAGGCTCCACCACATCAACCAAACGAGGCCAGGCTTTGGGACTGACCATTGAAGCGTTAGCCCCCTAACCCCTTTCACTGTGAAAAGATTGAAATGCCCCAAGTCCAGGGTTTGCAGACCTTCTCACTCGTTTTATTTCCTGTCCTGTAGTCTGTCTGGACTTGCAGGTCTCCTGTTTGTGGCGGTTGATTTGGGACAGGGGGAAGGAACAGCAGTAAGGGTGGCAGCTTCACATCAGGAGGGGATCTACACGGCGCTGTCTCCTCCCTGCGAGCCTCTACCTGGATTGGCTGGCTGTAATGAAACGTTCCGGCCCGTGCTCTGTTTATGTAATAGCTAAATATTCTGTTCATCCATTATTCTGCTCTCTGAAACGAATGGATTCCATAGCTTACCCCGAACACGTGAAAAATAAAAAACGAGCCCCGTTTTGATGTAGGGCAACGTTGCACTGCAGCCACTACTCATTAGTCTTACGCGGCACACAGTCATCGCGGCACAGGATAAGTGTCCCTGTAATAGGGATGGGGCCGGAGCGCAGCGCCAGCGGCGTAGCTCGAGCGACGGCACGGTGACAGCTCAGACGTGACTGAAGCCATGGCGGGCAGCTCGTTTGGGGGGGAAAGTGCCACAGTCAGCGTTTTCCCCTTCGCCGTCCTCCTCTAACCTCCAGCGATGGGCCGCGCCTGGCAGAGGGAGAACAGGGGGGGTGGCCACCGTGCTCGTTTGCCGATTCGGTAAACATTCATTTACCCCCGGCAGTCAAACGTGAAGTTAATCAAAGTGATTATGCGTTGTAATCATCCCCCTTCTCTTCTTGGCCTCCAGTACGTGAGCATGCCGTGTAATCATACTGTAAACGCAGGAGATTCTCCCTGCCATCTGGATGCGTGGTGGGTGTGTGCCGCTACCTTCCAAATGTTTGTTACAGCCCCCCCCCCCCCCCCTTCTAAAACATACACACACGTACATGCAGTATTTCACAAGAAAATACTTACTTACCACTTACTCATAAAAACAGTATCCAACTGTGTGAATGTCATATCAAAGCATCAATTAATCATTTGAAGAGAAAATGCACAATTATAAGTTTGGCAATTCTAATCTTTATAAATGTAACAGTAATAAACTAATTCTAACCCACAGTAGCTTCAAATGTTGGCTGTTTTCTCAACAGACCTTTTTGGGGGGATAATTTGTCTGGTATAAGTATTCAGTGGTCATTTGTTTGTGTTTTTCTCTGTAGGGGAGGAGCTCCGGGGAACGGTAACGGTTCGTAAGAACAGGAAGGACCCTCGCGCTCTGTTCGTCACCTTTGACCTTCGCAACACCAAGCGGACTTACAGCCTCCAGTGATGTCACTCAGGCAACCTTGTTATGATCATGGAGGGAACACCAGCTCAGTGCTTTGTCAGAACAGGAGGACATTCAAATCCAACGAGTGTAAATCAGGGTACTCTGTAGAAACCTCTGCATATAGTGTGGCCTGTTTTATTTTATGTGAGACAAACATGCGTGTCTGTCATAATGACTGTTGAGCTGAGTGGTATCTAATTTGACTAAACGCACAGTTTGGTTTCAGTAGATTTGTGTTTTGTAATAAAAGTTCCAAATCTAGTAACATGTCTTCACTATCTTCTGCAACAGGTTCACAGAAGTAGCTTACAATAGCTACATTTAAAAATGCCTTTCCTCAAGTGTTCGTACATTCACATTCATTCTTTAGAACTTGACCCTTTTGAAATCATGATATATTTCATGAACCTGCTGTAATTGCCAATAATAAACCGTTTGGGGTAAAACATTAATTGTGAACAGACCAACAATTTAAAGCCTTATGATCCTTCACACACCATGAATTGTCAACTTAAAAGCATTGTCATTTTAATGTGTTGTCTTATTTACGGTAGACATCCATAATCCAACATATTCCAATATTCTTTTATTTTATTGCAGTTATGCAAATGCTTTATAGATTATGTATATTTGGTCTAAATATTTTATGGGATTTTACTACATGAAATCAATGCATTTCTTAATATAGACATGCATTTCATTGGTGAATGTATGCTGCTGAAGTCAGGAGAAGATTATCAGTACAAGGGCGGGGTGGGAAGTGCTGGCATGGTTTACCAAACGTTACATTAAACCTTGGCTTTCAAAACCCCTCAGCTCAGCTGAAGCGGCTTGTTTCTTATTGCGCCTCCTTGGAAAAGAGTGATCAATACATTATATGCCGCTTGTTCACTTAACTCACTATCAAAGAGGTATTACAGTCAAGGAGAGACGTAATACCACTGTTTTATCATACTTAAAGGTAATTTAACCTTTAATTGTAATTTGTTAATTTAATATTTAACTGCCAAAGAGAGAATAAGATGTGGTTTATCCTACGTTAAATAAAAATAGCCAAGTAACTAAGTAACCTACAGACTGTAGTGTTATGAGTCTGTTTTTCGTAACAATAAGAATGTTTCAAACAAGGTTTTCAATAGTTGCACATTACAGTAGCTGTACAGTGTCATGCTTTGGACTCTCCGTGCCTTTCTTCAGTTGCGTTGTGGGGACCTGAGCAGACAAGAGAAGAGGGGCAGAAATCAATTACAATTATTCTCTGTTGACAAAGTAATTAAACCCGCAGCGGCCAGTTAATTCAACCGCACAAGGCTCTTATCTGCACTGGCCCTATAGATTTACGAGCTGCACGAGCAGAGCTACACGCTTACCAGGTGATAATCGCATACACCCTCCAAAAAGGGGGTCAAACTACACTCATGAGCTTGTGTGATGACACTGCGTGTGCACTGTGCGTAAAAAATTTGAGCTGGCAAAAGATTTTTGTTTGCATAAGCTATTTGTGATTTACAGACATTCGTTTGGAAAGAAAGTTGTCTTACCGCAATGCAGGGTTTTAGTACAAGATATTTGTGGCACTGGGATTTTTCCCTGCCTTGACAGCATCCAGTAGAAACTATAGGTGGTGGTTCGTGGTATAGCCCACTTCTACCCACGTGGTTCTAAAAAAAGACCTTCTCGCCTTGCTTAAGACCTAAACGAATGAGTAGCTTCACGTTCATTCCTTTCAGAAAGACCTCGCCCACTTTTTTTATGCTCTTGATCAATGCTTGTAGTGACGCAAAATGAAACGTACAGCCTGTGTGTGTGCACATTCCTTCAAGTGTGAAACCCATTGCTCAAAGTTTTTTGGGGGGCAATCAAACCTTTTTTCTACAATTCGGCTGCTTAATGGCACCACACACATTAAAATATTTGTGAATTACATTTTGATTTATTTTTAGACTTGTAGAAACATACCAAAATGTATGCCTGCATGCGGACTTCCTCTATGGGCCCTTAAGGCCTATAAGTCAACACAGATAAGAAACGAAACGAGTTCTATTTTTGGTTTTATAATCATATTCCACTGCTGCATAAACAGCATTATGACGATAAAATAAATCCTTATCCATGATAAAATGTAATATGGCAAACAAAGAGACGTACTTATAATTTTTCGTCCATGCCGTGGTCAGACCTATAGGCACTTTATGTATCTTCCAGTAATCATACCTGAATATACTGCAATAACAAGGTGCACGTGTGTTGCCTTGCCTTCCCTAAAGACAAGTATATTCATCTGTTCAAAATTAGTCTGTTACTTGCACGTACAAACGGCATGTGCGTGACAATGGCGCACGCGCCACGTCTTCACCCGGTGTCCCTTTAAAAATCAGAATCCAAGGCCAATGATTTATCAAACTCCTATTATCAAGAAAATGTCAAGCGAAGGGCACCTTGCGCTGCACTGACGCAAACCAAATCTTTCTCACGGAGGTATAGAAAGCTTTGCACTTAGCACAGCTAAATCCAGTCTACTTCCAGTCTTGCCTTCTTTACAGCTGATTTCCCAGCCTGATCCCAAATCACAGCACAAATGGTAAGTAAAATACAAATTCTAGATTGTAGGCCTGTCACGATTTCTTTATTGTTTATCAATTTAATTTTGACGAAAAGATTTTTTCCACTAATTTGACAGCGTTTGAATGTTTAGAACTATTCTCTGTCCATGGTGCTGAATTGCAGCTTCAGCGAAATGCTTTGCAAGAAAACTTTTTTTTTTTTGCGCTCACCAAGCAATTGCTACTAATTTAGTATAGGGACTTACTTTTTCCGTTTTTGCTGTACAATCCCCTAAGCTGTTCCTCTGGTTTATTTTCTTGCTGTCTGAACTAAAGGGATATTTCCGCCGATTGATTGATTCATTTATTTTAAAATGAATTATCATGTTTTAGCTCATGCACAAAGTTAGCCCATAGACTTAATGATAATGGGGTTTTTTCTTCGTTTTTTCTCTTTTACTGGTGATATTTGTATGTTGAATTTAAAATGTATACATTTTGTTTTCCAATGAAAAGCTTCATTTTAAATGTATTTATAATTTTACCGGGGCACTCTTCTTGTAAAGCCGATGATCATGCATGCCTGCCGGGTTGTGGGGTTATGCTGAGAGCCCGGCAGCTTGTCTATTGCCCATAAAATCAGTGGATGTGTGGGGCTGAATGACATGGAGGAAATGGGGCGTAAAATTAAAGAATCTAGCAGTAACGGCGAACGGTGGAAGCAAACCCCCGCAGACTGTGAGCTGAAACCCAGAGCAGCGGAGCCAAAACATGCGACAAAGGGCTTCTAAAACACCGCAGAAATAGTACCACTGCATTGATGGTGATATGATCGAAAACGTCGACAATTTTAAGCTTTGATATAATTCTCAACTACAGTTAGTATAGGCTACAATTATGCTTGTGTGGTGCTGCTGTTCCCGTTGTCTCTTTTGATTAATACTAATAGCCTAATTCAATTTCATATTCCAGGATTTCTCCGACCAGAGAGAGATGCCCAAACAACCGGCCAACGCACCTACGTGTTATAATTCCTTGCAGCAGCCTGAGGGAGCAGTGGGAGTTACAACAAACAAATCGGATAATGTTGCGAGTCAACCTTCAACGCATCAACAACCTCCCTGTAACGAGAGCAAAACTTTTTGTCCCACGGAAAATAAACCGGGAGAACCTGACTCTAATAAAGTCTATGGGACGTTTAAAAATGCCGCACCAGCGATACCTGGATCCGTGGCTGCGAATTCGGCCTTCCGAAAGGATTCCACGGGCTCGGGAGCAGTCCAAATGGGAGGCGCTCAGGGCCGGGGGATGTCGGTCCAATATGGGGACCCACTTAGGGCCACCACGGATCAAAACAATGCCTCTGGCAACTGGACGACCATGAGCCAGACCACAATCATACTCGGAACAGATGGGAACACGTCTGTACAGCCATGCACGGCGGTAAGTGGACTTAATGTAAAAGAAGCCGGGGCAGGAGCGTTAGTGATGCCTTAGTAGTATGGGGATGGCTGTTGCCCATTCATTGATATTTTTTTTGTCAATTTCCGTATGCTACCATGGACCTGATATTTGTTAAAGATTAGAATACTGAAAAGAGAGTAGCCCATGTTTAGCATGAGTGATTGCTACATTTAATATCGCATGTGTAAATAAAATGTGTTTGTATGTTATGACGATTACCGTAGTGTAAATGCTGAAGTGACAAAATTGCAGCAGCCGATCAGTCTAAACAAGTATGAGGCTGTTGATTGGTTGATGGGGCTTTTTTTTTTGCATTGCACCCGGCAATCTGTTTGGGTATAGCCCAAAACCCCGCACCGTGGTATCTGTTTGGGTATAGCCCAAAACCCTGCATCATGCTCTCTTTGGATTGGTCGTGGTTGTCAGTTCCTGCGCGCGTTAGTGTGTTACATAAGGTTGCGGATTCTTCCCATTGTTCCAGGCCCAAAGAGGGAATTTCTTTATAGTTTACGCATACGCACATTTCCGGTGTGTTCCATTGATAATCTTACGGCTAGTGGAATAGACTATCGTTATTCTTGATTGCTTATATTTACACACGATCGGAAATACGGATAGCACACATGATGTATTGCAGGCTTAGTTCATTTCTTCAAGTTGAGGAATTCACTTAATTCGAGTAGGAATATAGTTTCGCTGGGTTTTCAATATATATACACAGGCCCAACTCTAGTTGTTTGTTGATAATATTGTGTTTGGTTGATATGGGTTTGTAGATGCGTTAATGTTTGAACTATTTGAGTAAACGAATAAAGAAAAACATCTCTAGAATCAAGCCTTGTAGATTAGACATATTTATTAACTGTTAACCCGTGCTTTCCTCAGGATAATGAGGATGACGATGGTGGGGATGAAAATAAAGTCAGAGGAAACTGGTCCAATAAACTGGATTTTATTCTGTCCATGGTTGGATATGCAGTGGGACTGGGCAATGTATGGAGGTTTCCATACCTTGCCTTCCAAAACGGTGGAGGTAAGAACTGTGGTCAATTAATTGCACAAAATTATTGCCAGATAGTAGCAGCTTCAAAGAATATAACTTGTATGATAAAAAAACAACGTCGGACTAACCTCTGTTGTCAAAACGTTTTAGGTAGATTAGATGACGTTTCCCTTTGCCACACCAAAAATGAAAACAATTATTTAAGATTGTACCGTTGCTTTAATTAGATTTGAACCTCTTCTTGTAGAAATAGTGCAAGCTAGCAATAATTTTTCATATTCTTCCAAAACTGAGCAAACATGATTGTTGAATTACTTTTTAAATAAATTAACATAGTTTTAGGCCTGCCATTTTATTATTAGGCGGTGAATGTGTGCTATGGCCTTTAGTTTACTTGATCTGGTAAATATGTTCCACGGAATTCTTGTTAACAAACGAAAAAGGAAAAAGAGTAGGCTACGGTCAATGCAGTGTTGCTTAGTACAAAGTAAATAATTAGTATAAAAACGAATTTAAACTAATAATTATAACACATCTACATTCTTTCTACATTTTGTTATATCATGAAGCTGTCTGATGTTTTTTATTGATTGTGTTCGTTAAAAGTGCATAATATTTGTATTCATGTTATTGTTATTTTATTTGTATAATCGCAGAGGGTGCCATATGTTGAATTAATGTACAATTTCTTCTTAGGTGCTTTTTTGATTCCCTACCTGATAATGTTGTGCCTCGCTGGGATCCCTATATTTTTTTTGGAGGTTTCACTGGGACAGTTTGCCAGTCAGGGCCCCGTGTCAGTGTGGAAAGCCATCCCGGCTCTGCAAGGTAAAATGCGCTCACTTAGTCTGCGCTATTACACATTATATAAAGTAAAACTGTGATATCATAACTTTTGATCAACCATGTGAGTGTTTAAGAGTAATTTTTATATTTAATCTTATTTATTTATTTTAGGTTGCGGGATTGCCATGTTGATAATATCTGTCTTGATAGCCATATACTATAATATTATAATGTGCTGGACACTGTACTACCTGTTCGCTTCGTTGAAGGGCTCACTGCCATGGGCTAACTGTAAGAATGCGTGGAACACGATGGACTGTAAGGACAAAGACATGCTTCTACTAGGTAAGACAATGATGCGGTAAAATGCATCCCCTCACGCACACGCATACACACTCACAAAGCGCGCGCACACAAAGCACTTCTTTTCAATGCGCAATGCGCAAAGTGCCCCCAACTAAGGTGTAAAGCTGCACTAATAAATTGTGAGTCTTAACAGTGTTCTAATTATGCTTCAAATGCTAACTCTGTATCACATGTCGGTGGCTGTGCTGCTTATAGTTTTGAGTGGTATGAGTTTTGTTTTTTGTGTTATAAGTTTTTTTGTTAGGTTGGCTGACTTAGGCCTTACCAGTGACCCAGAGTAGACTGAAAAGCTTTTAGCGATTTGTTTTGTGAAGGTATTTTACTTGTAACTTACATTTTTGTTGCTTATTTATTTCTGCCAATGAAAGGTCGTTTAGACTTCTGCAAAACGAAAATGTTTCTTCCTGCCATCATGTCGTGTATAACTGCACAATTAACTATTGCCTTTTGAAAATTAAAATAGATAATATTTGACGACTCAAAAATATGTTGGAAGTAAAGCAAACGCACGAGGTGCAAAATTCTATCGAAAATAAAATATATTTGATTAGAAACGTGTAGTTTGCCTCTATTTCTTGTCTTGTATATTCAGCAGAAAAACTGCTTGCTTGACAAATTTACTGTATGGTGCTGCAGTGCCGCATTGTGCGCGAGACAGACCTCTTCAGGCCATGCGGTGTACTACTTTTTTTTTGCATGGGCTTATGGGTGTCCTTATTGATTGTCATGACTTAATCATTTATTTGTTGCATAATTTATTAGTTAACATTATATTGGTATTTGTTATTATTAATGGCAGGTCCATAGAAGTACAACTTCCCCAATATCTCTGGTTTTCTGACTGTAACTGAGAGCATAATCTTTCTAGTGGAAATCCAGATTCTGCTTGTTTTCTCATTCATGTACTGTAAGCATGCATGACCAGGCTTTAATAAGAACAACTACTTGGGAGGAATAAACCAGGCTCTTTAATTTACAAAACCTCCCTTGCTGGTGAGAGCAATTTCTTCTGACATGTAAAGTGATAAAGCATTCTGAAAGAGCCTGTACTGTACCACTGTACAGTATGTAAGCCTGTGTTTGTCCAGGATGTAAACCATGTGTCTGTTTGTCTGTGCCCTGGTTGATGTGTGCTGGGTTTCTGGTTGGAACAGACACCTGTCTCCTGCGGGATAGAAACATCACCGCCATAAAGAACACCACGTTTTGTCTTTCTAACAACGCCGCTGGAAATCTCAGCAGAGTGCTCAACATGTCTATGGATATAAACAAAACATACGTCAGCCCCAGTGAGGAGTACTTCAAGTACGTGTCTCATTATTAACTCCAAATGGGTATCGTTGTCATGCGTTCTGCTCGCAAAATGCTGTTACCTAGTATAAAGTGTCTGTGGCCATGCCTTAAGCATGTATAGCTTGCATTTATAATATTACAACATTAGTGTTTCCTGTCTGACATTGTCTAGTTGAATGTGAACTGTTCTATACTGCTAAAGGCACTCAGTTGTACCCTGGCCATTCATTCACAGAACCTCTCTTTCTCTGACTACAGGTACAACGTGCTGCACATCTCTAAAGGGATCGAATACCCTGGAGACATCCGCTGGCCCTTAGCTGGCTGTTTGTTTCTGGCCTGGGTCATTGTCTATTGTTCACTGGCTAAAGGAATCAAGTCATCAGGGAAGGTACACACAGAAAAGTCTTCCTCGTTTACGCTCCTGTTGTTCTCCTTTTCAGCCACTAGGGGGTGAAAAAAGGCCAAGAATGGCTTAACGGCATCGCCATCTAGTGTTTATGGATTGTTAATGCACTGTTCAATACCTTCAGTAATATTTTGTTGCTAGGTCAGTGGTAAATGGCAATTGCAATGGCAATCAAATCAAACAGGAAATCCATTCAACTCTCTTCTTTCTTGGCACCCATCTCTCCGTTCTCTCAGGTGGTGTATTTCACTGCCACCTTTCCTTACGTGGTTCTGGTCATTCTGCTGATCAGGGGGGTGACCCTGCCCGGGGCCGGCGACGGCATCCTCTACTTCATCACGCCCAAATGGGAGAAACTCAATGATGCCAAGGTGCCTTTACATTCTGTTTCTGGTCTTCCTCTCCCGTCAGCGCTCCTCCTCCTCCTCTAATGCTCATCCCGTCTCTTTCTTTCCGCGTCACTGTGTCAGGTGTGGAAAGATGCGGCGACCCAAATATTTTTCTCTCTGTCTGCCGCCTGGGGAGGCCTCATCACTCTCTCCTCTTACAACAAGTTCCACAACAACTGCTACAGGTAAACCCACCAACAGGTAAACTATGCGACTGCGAAAACAACTGCTACTGATTAACACTCACAAGTACAGTTCTAATGCATGTGACTTAACAGTAGCTGTGAAATGCTAATGATTATCTCGGTGCAGTATGGTTTCTTGTCTTCTGTTTTGGAGGGTAGCCATGTGCTTTGCAGTGTTGTATTCTGCTCACTAGATGGCACTGTTACCCTCATTTTGTTCAACGGTCCCCTTATGTGCATTGTGTGTGATTATCCTGTTAATAAAAGCATCCACCAGCCTACTTTCTACCTTCTATCATTTACAAATCAAATATGTGTGCTAAATAACATTGTCTTTAATTATAATCCTGATAGTTCTCCTCTTTTTTTGTCTCTCTCCTGCTCCTCTTTTTCCTCTCCAGGGATACCATCATAGTGTCGTGTACAAACAGTGCCACCAGTATATTCGCTGGCTTTGTCATCTTCTCGGTTATTGGGTTTATGGCCCATGAACTGAAGGTTCCTATCGAACAGGTGGCAGATGAAGGTAAGATACCAAAGCACTGGTTCACTGACTTTCCTGCTATATAAATACATACTGTATCTAAATAAAAAGTGGCAAAACATCTCATTTAAAACAATTACTTCTGATATCATTGCGTTCAAGTTTTGTGTACGGGTGGAAAAGTTCCATTTGCCATTGCTTTTCTCTGCCTGTGTGTGTGTGTGTGTGTGTGTGTGTGTGTGTTTGTATGCATCTGTCTATTTCTGAAACATGTGTGCGTAGATATAGACAATATGACTGAACACTTTCCTCTGTCTGTGTACAGTATGTTTCTGTATGTACATTTGTGTCTCCGTATGAACTGTTTGTGTGTGTTTGTGTGGTTGTCTGTGTGTGTGTGTGTGTGTGTGTGTGTGTGTGTGTGTGTGTGTGTGTGTGTGTGTGTGTGTTTGCATGTCAGGTCCTGGCATTGCATTTGTGGTGTACCCAGAGGCTCTTACCAGACTGCCCCTCTCCCCGTTTTGGGCCATCATCTTCTTCCTCATGCTTCTGACCCTTGGCCTGGATACCATGGTAACCACTCCTCACTCCTGTGTGTTTGTGTGCCCAAAATCCTTTGGTGCTTAATTTAAATGTCTTACAGATCTCACCAATTATTATTATTAGCAACATCACCCCTGCTGTGTCTAAACTAAGGGTGCAATTTAATTGACAAGGGGAAGAGGAGCTAGAGACGGAAGAGGGTACTGCAGAGAGAGAGGGGGGGAGAGAGAGGGGAGGGGGGAGAGAGAGGGGAATAAAGAGGTGAAGCTGGCGAGCGAGAGACTGACCTAATCAACACCATTGCTGGGTGGAAGCCCTATAATTGTTGGGTTGGCCAGTCATGACCCAACTGTTTCCCTGTGTGAGATGTGATGTGATGCTGGAGATCTTTTCCCACCGCCTCCCAACAGCTCCTTTGACGTCACAGGTAGAGACTGTTTGGCCCCCCTCAGAGAGTCTCAGATCTGTACTTAGTGCGCTCATGTAATTACAACAAATAACCACCAGGAATCTCACACACCTTTAATTACACATTATATAGTCCTGCGATAAGATCCCCTTATTAGAATTACAAAGCTGGTCAGAAAGTCACAGTAGAAGGCCTACTTTAGAGTTTATTGGCTTAAAGACTACATTTATTTTTAATCTTGAGTCTGATATAACTTTACCCAGATCCTTTTTAAGTCCCCCAGACATTATTATACACAGCGTCAGAATCCCAGCAGACCCTCAATGTAATCTCAGGCAAACTACTTAAGATGAAATGTCACTCTGTTCCCGGTTTATCAAAGCCCCCCCCGGAGCCCTGTGGGGCACGACATTGCATTAAGGCAGTGGAGAACAGTAAATGGTAAATGATGATGTTGGTTTGCCTTGGCAGCAGCTTGGCTCAGTGGATGAGGCTTTGTTGGAGCAGGCAGCTAAGAGGCTGGGGAG
>JAVQIZ010086585.1:0-32433 GCA_036023535.2 Galaxias brevipinnis
ATAAGTGTTGACCTGTGACGGTGTTTGACACCACTCTTTTCTTCTTTCCACTACAGACTGACTCCACCACTTCTCTCGTGTTTAGAACGTAAACCTTAGGCTTGCCCATTCAAAAACCACTGAAACATCTGTGGCATCCATCCATTCATTTCATTCGCACAGACTGTTTCGCAGTAGACTAAAATATGTTTTTGTTGTTTGTTGTTTTCGTTGTTTTCGTTGTGGTGGTATTATTCGTAACATAACAATACACCACCACGAGCTTATAATTGTCTGTTGCGGAATTGGATATAGTATATAGTATGTTCCCATTGGATTTACACGTCGCATGCGTATTTTTCTGGGATGTGGGAGGCTCTTTATGTTGTCCAAAGGCGAAATGTGGCAGGAGAAAGTCTGCACTACCCCTATGGCAATCCAATTAGGACTGTCTGTTCCAAGGGCTCCGCACAGGGCCCATGACTATTTGCTCAATGGCAAATGGTTGGCCCCTGGTTTCTGTCTCTGCATGGGTTGCCCTAACTCAACCCTAGTATGTCTGGACTGCCCACAGTTGACATGCCAGTAGCCAAATATTATGTAGACGGCCCATTCCGAGCCCATCACGCGACAGTTATGATACGCCTGCACGGGTTTGTGTTTGCACATGGCTACACTGCCAACAGTGGGGCAATTGGAGCATATTTACCAAGGTCATCTCCATACCTTTACAAACTCATGGTTTGTACGCTTTTTATGTGCTGGGTGTGAGTAAGAAACTTTCCCTGCAACTCAAAGTACTGATATCATCTTAAGGATCACATACTGTACTGTATAAAACAATAAATACAACCCACATTACAAATGATTTGCTATGATCCAGCCTCTCAGTTTCGATCATATTTGCGTAAATGTAACCTGAAACAGGGCTCCTTCTGAAAATGCAGGGTATGGGTATGTGATCGTTTGGCCAGAGGTCATACTCTTGCAGTCCCGTGTTTACTATAGAATCAATTTAATTTAAGCTATTCAAATATTCGAGAGCAAACAGATGACAAGGGAGGGGAAAATTCTATCTCATAGTCCAAACATTGCTCCCTCGAGATTTTTTTTTTATGTGTAATGTTGACATAGACTGTACTGCCTGTAGACATGACTGGAAGGGTGTCTCTGCCCTACTCCTTAGTCTGGCCTATGATCCCATATTATCATGATTATTATCACATTGTTCATGTTTATGACCTGCAATATCGCTGTGAAGCTCAAACAGTGTCGTTTTCATTTAGAAAATCTGTGGATTCGCTGCACCTGGGCATGGAATTCGTTTTGTGCTATTTTCTGTTTCCATAGCCTCCCCTCGCTTACCCTTGGATCAATGACACTGGATCACAAAGACACCTTTGTCCATGTTCTATTAGGGAGCGATACAAGTGTTCTTCAATTAAGGATATCATTAAAGCCACTTGATAAGTCTCCCTCTCCCTGGGGGATATCCAGAAACTCATTAAATCCCTGGCTCGGATAAAGTCTCCCCATTCACTGTCACATTACCAGAGCTTGACTGATCCGATGGGCTGTTTATTAGTCTGGGGAGTCAAGGAGAAAGCCTCCATGGTCCACTGTGGACACACCAGCGGTTTACCCGCCGAGTGATTAGCCACGACGCGGCGGGGCTTAATGGTGTGAGCACCAGGCTTTCTGCTCAGTGCCCCCCCCCCCCCTTGACCTTCCCCGACAGAGGCGACTGACGCAAACAAATGATGAGCATCTGCTTTGGTGTCAGCCGCAGTGTCGCGCCCAGGCACGCTCCTCAGCCATTCTGGATCAGCAACATATCCAACGCCGGGATACAGTGCCACTCAACGCTCCCCAGCGCCCCTGATCCATCAGATAAAGCCAACATGCTCACCAGGAGCTCTTTGACCTTGGTCTCCTCCAACAGTCTCCGCTTATTTTGGAAAGCGTTAGCAGACGCACAAGGTAGGGCAAACCCCACTGGTTCAATTGGTTGGTGGCGATAGAAGGTTTTATTTTGGGTAGCAAATACCATAACTACCTATTTAAATTCCCATATGAAGTTTTTTTTGATTTTCCATTTTCATAACAAACTGTGGCATTAGAACGTGGGTGTTACCTTTCCTGTTTTAATAAACCTGCAGTAGTGCTAGCATTAATTAGATTGTTAATGTTTTTCATTGATACCAAACACTCAACACAGTAAATTAAACATCAAAATGAAGTATTTATTTAGCACAACATAGTTATTGAAGAGTGTTTGGAACATAATTAACGAACATTTTCAGACCCCTGTTTAGGATTTTAGCAGTGATGAAAGGCATTTTTAAATTTTGATTATGAATGGCCGGTGCCAGTTTTGGACATCTGATCCTTGTTAGGCACATACTAGCTTCCATAAAACATACTTAAGCCATGTACTCTCTCTCCCCGATGAACCTCGTTGGATTCTTCCAACTGTTTGCGTATGATGTGAAGAAACATATCACGTTGTTGTCCTTATCCAAGATTACCATTGTACGAAAGTGATAGGGGACTGAGAACATGATAGTTGTGTATAGTTATGAGTGTGAAGTTTCTGGTGTGGACCCGAGGTCATGAAAACAGCAGCATGACCACATGCTGTGGTAGAGTGCTTGGTGAATGCACTGATTGCTCTGCTTGATTGATGTAACGTAGGCTGGGAGGGCTGGAAGTTGGAGCCATTTCCCGTGTCGATTACTGCAAAAAATAAGATCTATTTGGGTGCTCTATAGCGACACAATCAATCACAATTTCTGACAGACAGTTGGTGACTTTTTGGCCAAGCATATGAATGCCAATGTTCAATGTTTTTAGGTCAAATTTATTGGAATAGTAGTTTTGTTATTAAGTTACTTTTGTCTGCTTCATAGTTTGCAAACTGCACATTTGATCAGAAATTGTGAGTTGTTCATCTTATCCTAAATGTTAATCAAGCAACATGCAATTAAATGTCTCAACCACGGACTTGTTGACTGTATTTGTGTTTGGTTAAGGTTTGCGTCTAATTATAACAGACTGAATATTAATGATATTAAAAGAAACCTAGTGTAAATACTCTTATATGTTCAAATAAGACCCCTTTTTCTACTTGATCCCGTTACCTGGCCATGTTACACAATACAGATGTAATTTGTGATTTAATTTACCCTTTTTTCCAGTGCCCCAAGAGCAAGGAAGGTTTCAGATTATGTATTCAGTATATTTTCTCTATTTGTGGTCAACAACAAGTTTGCCAGCATCAACATTAGCCTAAAAAAAATACCGTAATAACCTTTGTTAGGTTTACATTTAACAAACAAACAAATAACACCCCATTAACATGTTTTGTCAGTTATCATTCCTCAGATAACCCAGGTTTCTATGTCAGTACCTCATTTACCCCACTGCTGCCATTGCAAACCTCCTCACCAGGACAACAAGCCAAAAAGTTATTCAAAAATAATGAGATCACAGGCCACCATTTTTATTTCATGATGGATAACACATCAGTTCTGTCCTGAAAAGAGAGGCTGCTGGAAAGCGCGTACCATTTAGCATTTTTTACTGGGAACAATGATAATTGGTCAAACAATTTATCTCCGGCCCAGAGTCTGTGACTTCTTGTAATTACCTTACCCTGAATATACCTCAGCTCTAGTGATGGGAATGAGATGGGTGTCTAGCAAAAATATATTTGGGCCCATTTGGACACAGATATTCTGTAATTGGGTGGCTAATTGTACATCTGTCAATTCATCACCAGGCTCATCTGCTTTCTTTTCAACGGCCGCGCCACTTTCCTGTGCCACCATTGTTCCCGCAGCCATTATGACACACGGTCCCTTTGTCATCAATATTTTGACATTTGCAGCTTGCGTGCCAAATGAACCACGGTGACAAAAGTGAACCCAACCGATCTGACGTGATGCCACCGCAGACTCTTGTGACGGATGCCTGGGTCAGAGGGAGGAGAATGTCATCTTTGCTCTCTTAAATAGGATCACGGCATAAAGTCTCTGCACGGTAAAAACAAAGGACCTGGGCTGACGCCTCCCCTCACCGCCCACTGAGAATGATTAGAGAAAACATATCAGTGAGCTGGAGGTGGTCCATGCTATTAATACGCGGCGTGGACTTTGTTGTACTGTATCTCATCTTGTGTGCTCCATCTTCAACACATTTACAAATGAATATGCTAATTAGCTGCAAATCCCTGACAAGCTTGAAGAAATAACATTGTGACATAGCTCCTGCCCTGTTAAGAGCAATAGTGACACCTTTGGAATTGGATCTGTATTCCTAAACGCAATTATCATGCGAATTGTGATTTTACATCTACTTTGCAACTAATAAGGTATATTGATCACATACCTTGTAGGAGCGCAAGGAAATACTGTATGTCTTGTGTTTCTGAAGCCAGTACGTGCTAGTGATACCCTGGAGCCAACTGTTAGAGATTAGTCCTAAACCTTCATTATTACAATATATTTTATATATCAGTATCTGATTATGACCATGTAATAGTTATTAATTAAACAAGCACAATCTTGAGTTGATGCCCTCTGACATGCGGTGGAATGGACCAAATGAATACATAACGTGGGTTATTTCTGTAAGTCTTTTAATGACCAACACATGCTATGCCTGGGCAACCTCAATAAATTATTTATTAACTCTGAGCAGACACTTCAGGGATATAAATTAGCTAAATCCTACACAGAATCAAAGTGTAGTATAGATACTGTTTTCAATCATTTAGAAACTGTCTGTCCGTCCGTCCGTCCGTCCGTCCGTATATATACATCACTGTGCAAAGGTATTAGGCAGGGGTGAAGTCTTTAAAGTAAAAAAAATATACATAAAGACATAAATGTCGATTCTTAGATTTTTTTATTAAAATAAAAAAATGTAATAGATTTTTTTTCAAATAAACATTGTATATATATATATATATATACATACATACAGATATCCCAAGTAGTTTTCTAGTTTTCTCTTGGGAAACTATAAGGGCTCTGGGACTATTTATCTAATGAGGAAATGGCGTTGCAATCAAGTTTGCTGAGTATAAAAGTGCCTCATGATAGCGGTTATGTAAGGCCTGGGCAATTATTTTTCATCGAGGGCAACATTAGAAAATATTTTTTCCATTGCAGACCAGAATCATATTACCAGGTTGTACATCATGTTTATGACTGAGTTGGCCGTTATGTATACATGGCGAATACAGAATACATGTTCTGAGTGATTTCTAATGGAGACATTATATGTTATGCCATTTTGACCAGGGTTTTGTACATTTGGACAGTGACATGTACAGTTTCTTTATTTTGAACCACCTTTCAGAACCAGAGAACGCTTGTGCAAAAACAGTGATACTCTTGCAGTTGTTTTGCTCTTTCAAAATGACATACACTTAAACAAGCCATGGGCTTGTCTTGTATGGATGCAATTAAAACCAGATTGGTTCCGCCGACATCTTACAGCAGACTCTTTCCCTTTAAGACAAAATTCCATAGTTCTTTTAAAAAAAACACAATGTTTTTGCAAGTGGCTGTGTTTAGGAGAAGGGGGACCGTTTAAGACCACGAGACAGGCTCGGCAGTAGGTCGAAGACATCTAAGCCATAGTGATGTACAGAGTGCTCCTCGATGCAAAAAAGTCAGCCGGAATTTATTGGTTTAATTAGCCATCGTTAATGCTATTGACCTGACTCTCTAATTTAGGTCTGAAGCTATTTAACATCACATGCTGCGATAAAAGCTGGTGACAGCATAGGCCAGAAGGTAAGTCAGTGTGGGATGGTGGGGGACCAGTTTGAACTTGTGAGTCTTTATTCAGCGCTTACATGAAAATCTTTGCCAACACTTCATTACGTTCGTAACTAATTATCACTTAGAACATTACAGGGCGAGTTCTTTTGTACACTTTCACAAGTTTAAATGTTCTTTCAGGGCAAGACAGTAAACATGCATCTTGGATTGTATTTTTATGTTTTCCGACCATGGAAGTGGCTACTCATTCTGGTTCATGGTGCACTCATGTGGTCAAAATGGTTCAAGTGAGTGACAGGTTAGAACCAGCTTATTCTATCAAGAGCCAACATCTTATCCGATTTCACAAGCCTCAAAAACACGCATTTAAATAGACCTGTGCTGGCCTTTTGGTCTGTGGTAGTAGCTTGATGCAAGTATTCAGCCAAGTCAAACTAGCTCCTATTTTCACCCTTCATGCATCAGCGTTTGATTGATTATTCATGCAGTTGTGCTCAGCGCAAATATAACTTGGGGATATCACTATACATATGATAGGGGTAAATAAACCTGTTTTGAGGGGCTTGAACTTAAATCTATGGTATAACTATCATCTGAGTAAGAACAATTAAAGGTTACGCGTCAGATCAAGTCATTAACTCTCTATGCTCAAATATTGCGCATATGCAAGGTTGTTAGAATGTGGGACTTAGTGAGCCCACAGCAATCAACGTGTAATTCCAGTGGCCTTGATTGATCCCAAAGAACTAATCCTGTGAACAAACAACACAGGGATTAATATACTTGAATATTAATGGTCATGAATTACTTAGCATCCACCATGGGGTGTGTAAATGGGAATTATAAGTGTGTCCGGGCTTAGGGTCATGTTTTTATAGTTCAGCTGGCGTCTTGTAGCGGCTAGAGCTGAGCACCGTGGACTACCACAGAGAATGGCATACATCTCAGTGGCTCTCTGTGCAGCCCTGACCGAGCAGGGGAAATGACTTTGGACTAATACCCAACATGAACAAGGACAGACAGGATAGAGGCAGAATTGGGTGCACACTTAGGATTAGCCAGGCTTTGGGTCATGGATATATGACTCTGACCTTTGTGCTTGATAACTGCTAGTCGATACACACATTGGCTCCAAACATTTGGGAGGAAAACTCATTTTTTGCCGTGCTTCTTTCTGCCTTGTTTCTTTCCTCAAGCAGCATCACAACGGTTGAGCATATGACTTTTCATATATTTTTTTCATTTGATCACCATTCCCTGTTTAGATGTTTTTCTCTGCATTGCTTTGTACTTTGCCTTCTAGGTAGTTGTCGAAGTATTATTAGGTATCCAAATCCTGTCTGAGGTAAAACACCCCATCTTTCAGCCAATTTATCTCTAAACACATTGAACCTGCCAACCAGAATTTAAATAACATAAATATTCATATGCGTTGCAAAGTATATATGCATAATAATGCACACCGCACTGTTCCCCCTTCAAGGATGCCTCACCTCTAGTTCCCTCTGAACTCCTCAGGCCTGGACAGGGAGCCAGGCTAGCCGGTGTGGCAGGGGAACCCTGGGCTCTCCTATTGTGACTGGTTTGAGGAGCACTGGAACACCCAGCGGCTGTGGTGGGCCCTCATCAATCTGGGAGTACTGGAGACTAATGGTGCACCAGGTCCCGGGGGCAACGCAATCAGTTTCCCGATGCACTGCTCAGAATACCCTCTTGTCATATTCACCTTCCTCGCCGCCCTCTCGCCATTAGTCACCAGCTAATACGGTTATTTTTCTCACGGAAGTCCTAGAGCAGACATATCGCCGTGGCAAATTATGCATTTTCATTTTATCACCCGCACATTGGGCTCTCAAGCAGTCAAGTATATTATGGACATGCATACTGTGACAACGCTTTGTGTGTCATGGCTGAGTGTGTTCCCCCCCATCTCTCAGACAGAAGTGGTATCAATTAATACCACATTTATCATTGGTAATCTACGTGTGTAAGTAGTCTTTATCCATATGAAACACTTGTCAATGGCTCTTTGTGCAATATCAGTATTGCAATATCAGTATTGCAACATCAGTACTCTGCTGAAATCACAAATACAACATGTTTTCATTAGTGGCAGGGTAAGTATATTCTCTAAACCCTCTGATACAGGGATGCATTGAGATGCCTTTCTTATATTTTTCTGATTGGCATTTGTTTCATCCAAAAAATACTTTTAGGATTAAATTGTCCGAAATAATCCGCTCAGTTAAGTGGCCAAAAAGCTGCTGAGCCAGCCAGGAAGGGTGGGAAAGGGAGGGCTAGCTGGGCGACAAACTGACACTGGTTATTTAAGAATGTAAAACGGTCTTATATGGCAAACATTTTGAGATGCCAACTTATCTCAGTAGCTTGAAGTTATGCTCAATTTCAACTCCCCTGGTACCATGGTTACTGCAGAAACCCATGGGGAGTTTGTGATTTTAATTCCGAACACTATCTCTTCAACCAGCAGGCTTCGTCACAGTAGCCACTGAAAGCATGATTAAAATCAGGTACATATTTTGTCTGTGGATTTGAGTCTGCTTCATATTGACACAGACCTTTTACCTAACTCCCTTTGACACAGCAGCTCACTACGAAAAAAAAACAGAGAACTATCAAAGAATGAAAGGAGAAAAAAAAGAAGGAAAAAAAACACGATGAGAGAAATTCCCTTTCTCCACTTTGTCTTGGACGGTGGGCTTTTTCTAGCAGATGGGAACATTTGTCAAAGCACTCACTTTCTAATGGCATGTCCCAAGTCTTGGGGATGAGCCCCCAACATGTGGCTCAATGGGGCAGTAAGTGCTCTCACTCATTTAATTATGGCTGTGTGATGGACCGGCTGAGAGACCGGTCTGTATAACCTGATGGGGAATGCAGCGAGCCATCCATCTCACCATGTCACAAACAGTGACACTCACGCTTCCTCTCCCATGTTAGTTCAAACCTGCCACTCTCTCTCCTCCCATGTCTTCTCCTCATTGGCTCCATTCATCACAGGAAGTCCCCACAGAGGAGGCCATTAGGTGTGGGCGTGTCCACCGCTGTCCTCTATCCTCTTCTATTGAAGGAGAGCCTTTGTGAGTATACCCACACTTGACCCAAAGGTTCTGTTATTTGTACGTCATAGGATTTGTCACAAGCACTTTTGGATAAGGTCTCCTTTGTGTTGAGTTTTTTTATTCGTTGAGAAATGTCCTTTAAGCACACACCATTTACAAGACGATTTCAACCGTCTCTTACAGAGTATTTTCCTGAATGCAGTGGAGTTATGCAGTGTCCCATTTCAACCTTGTGGTTCATGGAGAGATAAGAGGAGAAGATTTGGGTAAATCATTTTGAAACTGAGATCAAGAAGGACAATGCTTCAAGTCAAAGTCTGTATCTGCCTTCCAAGGTCGTATCAGACCCTCTTCGGCTAGTCTATTAATATCTTATGTATTTTATTATGTTAACTCACTGTTGGCTGTAGTGCATGGAGACTGTTATTATAATGGAAAATGCATTGCATTATGTACTGAAAGTACAAACATCATTGCTGATTAACCAATAGCTTTTGTATATGCCACCAATACATTAGAAGTCAATTTAATTCATGGTAACCCTGAGAGATCTCTATCTCCAAAGAAATGTTTTGGGCAAATCTGCTTTAGAGCCATTTTGTCAGAAAATGGTAATATGGCAGGAACCATGACACCAATATTCATTCAATAGTCATTTGGGTAACACTTTGTAAGCATGTGGTGTTTCAGCCATTTTAGGTAAATACTTCAGGAAATTATAGTTCCAATACTAGTCATTTATGATGATGATACTTGGTTAACAATTGACTTGCTGAAAAAGCAAAGTTTCAACTTTATGTACAGTTCAAATGTGAAAGACATTAAGTCATCGTTCACTGCAATTGTAACGCCAACGTCGATGATTTACAGATGATCTATCTCCAAACAACATTTAATTCTTGCTTCTCTCATGCCCAGCAACCCAGTCAAAGCACATTCACCTTTGGCCGCATTATTGACTCAATGTTGACCAAAAATAGCCATGTGGGAAATGAATAGAAATTCTATCTGTTTAGTGAGGGCATTGAACAGCTCTCACTAGCCACGGATAAATTGGGGCACATGTGAACGTGGTCCTTCTTTTTATAAATAAATATGTTTCAGGAAATATGGGGCCATTCTGAATCGCATTATCAAACATTTTCCATCACATCACGTAAATACGATCTGTTGCCTAACGTTTAACCACAAAAGTTTATGAGGTATATTTCATGGTTTTGGCCACCTTGTTTAAAATTCTCTTCAGAAAGTGAGTTCAGATTGAGCTATTGTGCTGTAAACTGTATTTGAGTCACACAAACATTGTGTTTCAACTTGTTGTACCTAGCATACCCATTCAAACATGCTCCCTGAGCGGTACATTATCCAGCAGCCTGATTATTTGATGGGAGCCAGATTGCAGACAAAACAACAATCGGGAAGCCCACTTTTGCTGATGAGGGCCCACTGTGACACCACTCACCAAGGATTTGATTATGGATTAGGTGAAGGAGAATTTGTATAATGACAGAGAAAACTGAAGCAGCTCACTGCACCATGCGTGAGCGGTCTGCAGGTAGCCCGGCTGCCTCCGGGGCCTCCAGTGTAGAGCCGGAGACCACGAGAGCCCGGCGGCAACGGGAGCAAACCACAAAGGGGAAAGATGCCAATTCCACGACCCCCTTTTCAAAGTGAGTGTCCGCGGCGACGGATGAGGTGGGAATGAAGACAGAACCACACGGCGGAGGGGAAGAGAGAATCCTCTTTTTCTATTGACAGAGATCGGTTATCACTGAGGCGGACAGAGGAGTAATCCCGGTGAGAGCTGCAGCCACTCTGTCCTTCCTGAGATTACATTATTTTCCCAAATTGCGAGACCGAAGCCTCGGATTCCTCCACGGCAGAGGGGAGAGCAGAAGAGCGGTTCGCCGCGTCATCCAAGACCAGGAAGCCATCTCATCTCGCCCCCCCCCATCAGACGGGGAATACTCACTAATGCAAAAGCAGTGTAGGCTGGGACAAATTGTGAACACCGATGCCGCGGGGTTACGCCACTTGTTCTCCTGATTCCCCATGCAGGCTCAGGCAGGGCTACGACAGGCCCCATCGGGTTTCACTGTTTGTTCATACTAGACGGTGTGTTTCACACCACCTCCATTGTGTGTTACTGCGTGTTCAGTGGGCCATGGCAAGCCCTGCTTACTGTTTCTAAACTGCATGCCTTCTGGGTCCTGTGAACAAAATGACCTAAACTACATCACTCCTCCAAAATTAAGTGTTACTACTTTAATAAAATAAAGGACGTCAGGTGCCTAACTCCACAGTATAATCTCAGGCGGGGATTGGTTTAGTTATTGCTAGCCATAACCTCAGAGTTTTATTCATGCACTGAGTGATCTCTGGAAGGGATATTAATGACGGATCAGGAGAACGTTGAATGGCTTCTAAACACTAAAAGCTGTGTGGCCCAGCAGGAGTGTCAAGGAGTCACAAAAACCTGTCCTTGTACCTGCCGGATTTTTTTTTTAAGCTGTCATTTCGGAAAGTGTTTTAAATTGTCAAATTTTATAGCTAATTAGTTTGCCTGTTTATAACGTGCAGGTCACTTTTAAATATTTTAAATCACTCTGGGAGCAAAAAAGTTTCCCTAGTATTAGCATAGTGTAACATATTACGACAAGTAAGGCTGCCGACGTGTCAAAACTGGCTAAGCACAGGAACAACACTTTTTCCCCCCGTTAATTGGATATACACAAAAAAACATAATTTATAGAACAACAGAAAGCCCGGAAAACTGATGAGGACAACGATCCAATGTGTTGGTGGTCGAAGAGATTAGAGATATTTGTTCCGTGCATAATTTAGAACCAGCACACCGTGAGCACATCTTGTGTATGCTGCGACGCTGTAATGCACGAGGGAGTGTAACCGATGTGAACTGACTGGGTCGTGCATCGAGGTATCAAGAGCCCCCCAGAGACCCGCACAAGGTTCTTCCCTTCACGGAGCATAGTTAGACTCACACTCACCAGCAATGGGGAAAACAAAATCACTCTTTTCTCAAAACATGGCTGTTTTGGGGGCATTTGAATTGTTGCCTTTTCATAACTGTTTACTCAAAGAAGCTAAGAAGGCATGGCCTCCATCACGCTGCTCTAAGTGAGCCACACATCGGACCACAAAATAAAGGGAGTGAGCCACTTACTTCCTTCATTTTTGTGGTTCGATTTTCAATGCCCCACTTGATTCATTAAATGTCAGACAACGCAGCACCAGGGTACTGTTATAGTACTGAAAGATTGAGAGGATGGCCGGATGGAGCAAAATGTAGAGCACATTTTAAACATATCTGCTGATACAAGAGATAACTTACTCTCCTACAAAGGAATTCAAGTTGGCATGGCTCTCTTTCGAATCAGCAACCTGGGAACTAGAGGCTTAAATCCTGGTGTTTGGTTGGCAAATCAATGGGGTTTGAGCTGGACTGGAAGCAGGCCCACAGCTCCATCGATCCCCCAACACTGTGGACTTTCCCTTAGCCTCTGGGGAGATCCTTAAACACATCTTACTGTGGGGCTGCTGAGACCTGCTGGATTAAAGAAAGCTGAACTAAAACAGGCTGTAGATAAAATGGGGCTCATTCATCGTTCCAAATCTATTCAGGGGACTGACAAAGAGAGAAGACTCTACGAAGGGCATTGTGAGGGCAAAATGGAAAACGTCAGGAGACAGATTTAAGCTTTCCGCACTTAATGAGGATTGAGATTTTTTGACCAGTTGAGGTGAACAAGCTGGAAGTATTCAATATTTTGTCTTTGTGTGTAAGGGGTGAGCCTGTGTTTGTTTTCAAAAGATTCTGAATGCACTTTTGTTCGGAATAAAATTTAAATGAGGGGGTTTTGTTTAAAAATATTCCACAGAAAGGAAAACAAACACTTGATACAGTAGATACAATCCTCAGGCTGTTTTCATTAATTCAATAACGCACTAATTTATCCAATATGTTGAAATAAATTAATTACTGGTGTTTTATTACACAAATCATTTGTGCAGGACGTTCGGTCTATTTCGATTTTCTCCCTCGCGGAGTTACTGTTCAAAATGGCTGATCCAATGTGCTGTCAGATACCATATTTCACTGCGGGTCACTGCAATCGAAATGTATAGGCTACCGCACCTATTATCTTTTAGACTCTGATCTAAGAAGGCACAAAAGGTACAGGGCCAAGAAGCATCTCTTCTACATTTCAATCTGCCAATGCCTTAAACAGTAATCGGCCTGGGCATGGAAACCAACGGCCAGTCACAGCACAGTGACCTCATGGAGATGGGAGTTTGCCACCGAGTCAATGGGGCTGAAAACTTGGTGGTGCACTTGTTCCTAATGTGCCGCCAGCCATAATAAGTCACCGTGATTGCATTTTAATGCTGTGCAGGCGGGGGGAAAAAAAAACAACAACGTTAATGGTCTGATGTTGGCTCAGTGAGGCAAATGTTGACAGAGACTTATCCCGGCCGCTGCTGTGATGAGTCAATCAGAGCAAAGGGCTCCTGCCAAGTCCTGCAGTGTCACTGGCTGGGTCACACTTGTGACGTTGACCTCTAATGCGTACGCACAAACACCGCACACGCCCTCGTTCACTCACAAGACACCTCACTGGAGAAGTGATGGTCACACCTTACAGCGTTTTAGAAAATATACATGTATTGTTTTTAAGGTGTATAGTTTCACTAAAATATGGACTTCAGTTGAAGGAATAATGCCACCCCTCACCCCCAAACCTCTCATGTTGAATTGCGATGCAACTGTGACTGTTCATCTTGACTTCTCGGCGTACCATTTTCTTAATCAAGCTGATCACATGGACTTTCCGGATGACGATTGGTTGTTGTCTAGGGTCCAAATCCCATCAACCCCCTGTCTGTATTGATCTCTGAAAGGTTGTGGAGGGGCTCTTGCCAACTTTCCCCACTCAAGTTCCCCCGTTCTGCCCGGCTGGTAGAGGTCAGTTACCCCGGAGGTGAGTCGAGGTCGCTGGATCCCCGGGATCTAATAGTGGTCAGTAGCAAAGTCCTCACCCCTCTGAGTGGAAAATGACAAAGCTCCTCCTTGCAGAGGGGGCAGTGCATGGGGGGAAGACTGCCCAAACAATCAGTCACAGAGGAGCAAAATGGCCCGGGCGCACACAGAGAGGCCAATATTGGAAGCTGACTGATGAGTAATTGCAGGACGGCTCTGTCAGCGGTGGCCAGCCATCTATTAACAGCCTCCATTTCCCCTCGCCTGCCCTCCCCCCCTCCGACCCGCCCTGCCTCCCACACACTGCTTACGGGCTGGGGCCAGGCTTGCTGTGATGCTGCGTTGGATTTCAAAGCCTATTTAATGGCCGGGTCCTGGAGACAGACCAAGTCTAAGCTCCTTGCTTACATTTGCAATTTACAAATGCAGGACATTAAAGGAGAGGAGTAGACAGAGAGAGAGCGAGAGGGAGAGAGTCAGGGGGAGAGCAATAGAGAGAGTGAGAGTCGGGGAGAGCGATAGAGTGAGGAACCGAGAGAGAGAGAGAGAAACAATCAATATCAACCTCTAAGTAAGGTTAATCCTTTGACATTGTCTGACTGGCGAAATACTGTATATGTAGTGTATGTATCAACTTAATGCACGCCCTTTGTCTTACCACTGCAGCAGGCGGGAGCCAAATGAGTGCCAAATTAGAGATCATTAGTTGAGGATGTATGCAGGGCGAAAGACCTCATACTGCCTAGAAGCATGGATACTGCAGTTGAACAACACCACCACAGGAAGGATCATTTCCAACCCTGTCAAAATGGCTAGCAAAAAAATCTGCTTGAATAACATTCCTTTATCATATTACTTTTTCTCCAGCCGCTTTATCGCAAGCCTTCCACATACACACAAATAGCACCGTAGCCGTTATTTTTTTTTATTGAGATGCTTTCCCGAGGGACTCACAGCAAATGGTTGAAGGGACTGTAGGAAAATGAAAGATGCAAACCTTTAGTTTATGAGATTTTTCACACAGCTGAAATAAAAAACGGAATGTCGACGAGGGTTAGGGGTGGAGGCGTAAATAGCAAACAAAGGTCAGTTCTGCTTTATTTCTGCTGCAAGACTCAGATTATGGACGGAGAAAAAGTCTCTGCCGGTATATTCCATTGTAACTCTGGTTGAAAAGGACATCAGTGCAGCATGGCACCATTAAGGTGTTCACAAGGGTCTGAGTAAGAAGGCTTGTCTGGGTGCTGCTTTTAGTGAAAACAAAAAAGACAAAAAAATAAACTCAGTAATGTTTATTTTCAACCTCAATGTCTTTTAGGCCGTCCCTTTAGTGCCTCTATGTCATTTCTGCCCAGAAACACATGCACAAATCCTCAAAATAGCGTTGTATGACCGCAAAGTAAAATGATGGACATTCTACTCTATGTAAAGGGACTTCTGAGATGTACATGACCCAATATGCCATGGATGTTAAATATACTATACACAGTATTAAATACATTTATACTATACACAGTATTAAATACTTGTATACTACACACAGTATTAAATACATGTATACTACAGACAGTATTAAATACATGTATACTACACACAGTAATAAATACATGTATACTTATTTACAGTGTAAAACAGGCCCATGGTATATGAAAATCTTTTATTCATGCCAATAATGTATGTATAATGTATACATTATGAGTTACAGGTCCTATATTTCCTTCCCACATGCTTTTGGAGCATCCATTCATTTATTTGAACATGAAAAAGCTGTTCTGACTTTAGAAAATGACAGAAACTAGAAATGACAAAATGCATTGTGAAGGTATTAAAGACTGACAGTCCAACAGCCCATTTACCAAAATGCTTTGATTGGGATGATCTCACAAAGCTTTGATAAGGTCGGACCCATATGTGGTCTATGTTGTGTTTGGTATGGCTTCAACAGCCACATCATATGTGAAAGAGAATTACCTTTTATATTTTATACTTGCATGAACATTCCAACCGTGCGACTTCTTCAAGAGCTTTGGTTTCATATACCACTCGCCTGCTGTGGTAGTCAATCGGGCAACCCCTCTATACCTTTTACACGGAAGAATGGGTGGGGAATGATTGATCAGCATGTGCCTTTACCAATCACAGTAATATATCCCCCCCCCCGCTCATCAAAATAATGTAACCTCACATCACTGCATTGACTGTTCCAGAGACACATTGTCGTGCTGTCCTTTGATTTTTCTGACATTCAGAGCGTGGAAATTTGCATAGTTTGCAACCCACGTTTATTTCCAGTCATCTCCAAGGTGGAAAACAAACATGTCATGCGGGGATATCTGCTATGCCCATGCCAACAGAAAGTCCTCTAGGGAGGGGGAGGGGGGGTGTTAATAAGTGGGCTCAAATGCTGCAGGCCAGGATATGTGCTTTTGCGTGGGAAGACAGGGATTTCAGCGGACGGCTGTCAAGCCAGTGGATCAAAGAAGCTCCTTCCCACTGCATAGGCTCAGAGCAAGGAGTGAGACCGAGTGTAAGTGCAATGTTCGTATTTGTGTGTGTGTGTGTGTGTGTGTGAGAGAGAGAGAGAGAGAGCGTGTGAGAGAGAGAGAGAGCATGAGAGAGAGAGCGTGAGAGAGAGAGAGAGAGAGAAGCAGCACTCCTCTCCTTGGTTTGCAAACCCTCTGTTCTAATTTTTTTCCCCGAGTGAGACCCACTCTAAGCATAGCGTAATAACACACTCTAGTCAGCAGGGGTGCCTAGATGTGTCATCAATGTCAGAACATGTGCTCAAGTGGATTCTGAGTGCTCGGTGAACCACACACCAAAGCACTGTCCCAAAAAAAACCTTTGAATTTTGCAATGATGTTCTATTTGATAGAGAACAGTTCAAACGCGCTTGGAGCATTGTCTCAGGCTCCTTAGCAACACAGAGTGACTGGGAAAAAGAGATATGTGTTGTGGTCGTCAATATCAATGCCACTGTTGCATTCGACACTCGTCACTCTCTGAGTTCAAAATGCCCTTCCCTTGTTAAGGTCCCAATTAGGTTCAGACATGTGCAAAGTCCACATACTCTGTCTCCCTCCACTCCACTGGACTATGTGCTGTGGCTTTGGCCGTACGCAACATCAAGATATCCCACCCAAGCATCCATGAAAGCATGAAATTCTGGCTCTTGCTTTGGGCATTTTCCATGTCAGTTGTTATCCATGGACATTGGAATAATGCCATAGCCCAAGGAAGGTGAAACATAGCTTTACGGACTATGGGAAGTAAATATATCAGCTGCTGGGATAACAGAGCCTGATGACTGCAGCGGGAGGCCGGCTGTGGCTGATCACTCACGTGTGTCTTAATCACGGGAGGAGGGGTGGTGCACAACGTTGTCTTCAGGAGCGCTTTATCAAACATCACAAAACTGTATTGTTTTATACTCCAGCAAGTAACGTGCAGTTGCAGTTAGAGCAAAAATTGTGTTTTGCTCAAGTGCTATACTATCGCTGCATTGAAATGCACCAAACTAACCAATCAAATACTTACCAAATATTATGAATATACGGTAGTTTTTCTGAAAAAAAATTAATATTTTTAACTAATCATGGGTGTAAAACATTAATAGCAGTAGTTCCATGCTGTATAAAGATAATCAAAATGTAATGAATAATAATAAATAAAACCACCACCACAATTAAATCAACAACAAAATAAACTAATATTGGAACGCCACTTTTTTACGTGTTTTTGTTACGGCTGTGTAACAACATTTCTTTTGCTTTGAATCTGAAAGTTTAATTTCTACTTTACAGCACAATAGTTCCGGAATATCTCAGACAACGGTTTATTCAGACAGTGTTCACTGACATTTTTCATCTTATTGCTCTGCCAACTTTGAGTGCATCAATTGTAAGCTACAGTTCAATGTCACAAAGACCCAGAGATAAAAAAAGATAGCCCATTGTATTATTCTGTTATCTACTGTGAGTTATAAAATAAGCTACACTGAATGACCAAACTTAAGCTACATTCCCAAACCATCTCATGATGACAGTCTGAGACCCAATTGTTGCATCCCTGCTTGGATACCTTGGAAAACGCTATCCCCCAGGATGTCACTGACTGTGGGGATGCAGACGAGGGAGACTGGACTAGACTGATGCATGTTGGGAACCACGGTTCTAGAAGATAAGACTTCGGCCCTGTCAACCTCCTGTCATCAACGGAACTCACATTTCTCCATTTGTATTGTTTCTTTGCGACAAGCTGTGGGGTCGTTGGACCAGAGGTGAGCTATTGATTTTCCGCTAAGTTAGTCGGTAATTCTCTAACCCGACCCAAGCAAGGTCATTGAGGGTGAATCCCCTCTCCAAATATATGGCAGAAGCACAGGTAGAAAAGACATCGGCTTCTAAAACCAGACTTGGAGTTAACTCTACATGTATCAACACTAGAAATATATTGAAATGGTGGTGTTGATGACTCATTTATTTGCATTCATTTGTTTTCCTTAGGTGCTCCACTATTTGTCCCCAAAAGCTTAGGTTTGCCTTACTTTGCAGCCTTCAAACAAATGCAAAATAGCATTTGGTGCTTGGCAGTATTTTCCAAGCATAAATCAAAACTGTGATTCAACCGACAGTGTAGCACAGACAGACTGTAAGATCTTTGGCGGTAGGGGTAAAGCATGAAACGATGCGTGGAGCACCCCGGCAGAAAATCAATATGCTCACACCGCAGCTCACGTTTGACTTTGCAGCCAGTACCAGCCACCTCAGAGAGTGATGGCTGAAAGCGACTGACGGCGGGGTTTGTTACCGTCGCTCTGCGTTGATACGATCTCTGCGCCTGTGTTTCGGTTCAGCTCCTCAGCCTGGCTGCGGGACCCTAGCGCAGGAGCACCTCTCCGTGATTTGATTGAATATCAAGAGGGCCGGGGCGTCGTGCTCCACCTGGATCTGTCTCTGCCTTCACACTCCATCCATTTGGCCATATTTCATTTCTGTCTTGACGTATTGTGTGTTCTTTGATGGGTCTATGGACATCTTCAAAGGTCACATTTTATAAAAAACAGTATACGTCATGACACTAGGGCATATTGGGCCTCATTCACCAACTGTTCTTATGAAGACTTTTCTTCTTAAAATCCACTTATGCAGTTTTCACAAAGATTCTGACATTCACCCTGTTCTCTTATTTTTGGATTTGTTTTAAGGACAAAATTTACAAACACTCAAGACACTTTGAGCACATTTGAGTGCTGACATGTTTGTGTAAAATATATGGTTAGTGCATTTAATTTGTAATCTACATACAGTCATATTATTGGATTTACAGTCACTATTGGCAACTTTTTTGTATTAACATATTATCAATACCTTTCTACAGTTTGCACATTGTAATGTTTATGGGAGAATGAAAAAATTGCCGTTCAGATCAGTCCTCTTGAAATCTCAATATTGGATAATAATATAATAATATAATAATACTGGAGTTTCAAACCAGAAATGCTCAGCCCGGCTGCTTATTTTGCTCCTGACATGTCTTGTAGCACATGAAAAACACGAGCACGACGTTAAAAACTGGATTTTCACCGAAAGGGGTCTTTAAATAAAAAATTATTACAGCAAGCAAACTGTAAAGGCAGCCAAAAGCACCAACAGGTGCTTTAAATAACAACTTTTTTTTTATAATTTATAAATTTTTTTATTATTATTATTTGCATTATGTTACCAAGCATTGTGGGATTTGAACATAAAGACTACACTGAAGCCTCAGTTCACACACGGGCCCCAGGTCTGTGTCCAAATGGTCAGCTGATGGCACACCTAAGAGTGATGTCTTTAATGGCCCCAATGTGCTGGTCCAGCTCAGATAACTCTGGTCAAGCATTTCCCCCTCCAGTGGTCAGCGTCTCTCTTCTGTGTTTGGCAATATTGTTTTTACCCTCAGATTTGACATTGGACCTTTTTCTTATTTTAGTTCATCAGTTTCACGCCTTTCTCTGGATACAGTGTTCACTGAAGGAGTAATAGCATCCCATGCGTCTTTTTTGTGTTATTTTATATCCACTACTGTACTGACACTACTAAATGTGACAGCTAAGAAAGACAAGACAATAAACAGATTTAGAAGAAATTATGTTCTGGCAAGTCCAGGCATGGGCCTTCTTGCCAGACAAAAAAAAAACAATTACATGACAAATTATACACATAAAAACAAGATACACATTACATTTGGAAAAAATAACATTAAACAAGTATAAATTACATTTACTCAGTTTTTGTCTGGTCTTTGAGTTATTTTTCCATCACGATACCACTAGAAAATTGGGCCTAGAGTGTTGTCAGCCAAGGATTATTGTAGCCTACTTCATTTTATTATTTAGTTAAATTACTCACTGAAATGTTTTAGCTTCAGAACAAACACAACAATATTTTAACTTGAAGAAATCTTAAAGCTTTGTGTGCCAAGTTTTATTTTAATATATGCGTCTTTTCTTGGTCAGTGCAAACACTGCGTGACAAAGGACTAAATTGATTAAGGCACTGTGTGGTTTTCCGGATTCAATCGTTGCAGTACCCAATGTCTAAAAATTTACTGTGGTCACGAGTGAGGTAAAGCCTATCAAACTTATTCATGGCTAACCACATCACATCCACGAATAATTGAACTTTATCACTCATAAGTTAGAACCGAATACTGAAATTTGTCTTTCCAAAGCTTTTTGTTAAGTGAATTACTACAAAGGCCATTGCCTGTAAAATAAGCTTGTGTAATGCAGGAAAGCACCTGTCAATCCTTGTTGCTAACTCTGACTCGGCTGTCTGTGTTTATCTAGACATTCAGCTTCAGCTCTCACTGAAATTAAAAACCTGCAAGGACAAAGTGGCTTTACAGCAAAGTGTTCCATAATTACTTTTTACGATGAAATGAATGTCACGTTAGGTGATAAATTGGATATCCTAGGTCAGCCATTTCTTCAGCCATTTGTGAATTATTGAGGGACATTTTGTGGGACATGCACAACTACTACAGTAAAGAGGAAGGAACATTTGCTATTCCTTCAGAGAAGGATTTGTATTGCCACCTTTATCTCCATTATTATTTGCTACATTGAAATAAAAAGTATTTAGCATTTTCAGGACCAAACCAACACCAAATCAGCTCATTCCTTTCAGAAACACAGTTTGCAGCCATTTTATCGACAACTCACATCACATTTCAAATAAACCTTTCAACAAATACAGTGTGAATACTGACAATAAATGCCCTATAAATATTTCACCTGAAGCTACTCTTTCACCTAGTATAGGTCTTGTTAGTCAGGCTAGAATTGCAGGTATATATACCAAAGCTATAAGGTATATTACATCCTTATAGTGTATCTTGACACTGAAATGTACTTTAATAATAGTCTGTTCCAGTGTATCATTTCATACCAATAGAGTAATATCTCCCTGCACGTGGTTAAGTGACACTTCCTCTAACATCTCCTTTCACTGTCTGCCATTTTACGACATACAGTAGTAGTTTAAAACCTTTTATGGCCCAGAGGAGAAGAAGAAGGGAAGAGTTGTCATTACGGCAACTCTCAAGTGCATGGGCTTTTATATGTCATCATGGCATAGTTTGAAGTGCAAGTTGAAGTGCAAAACAACAAAACAACGTCCACACGAGCGAAAGGCGGCTTCACAGTCCTCCTACTCTGCTTTCTTTTCTCAAAATGTCTTCAAATGTATAACGAATTCATTATGACCATATATATTAGTCCATCTGCCTCCTCAGCTTTGCAGTACAGACCGCCTTCAGAATCTCCTGAGTCTTGGCTATGTTGACTAATTGGTAAAAGTTTAAGGCTAATGAGCCAGCTTTTAGCTCTGGTGTTCAGCAGATCTCTTTTTTTTCTTCACTTGCCAGTAATGTGTCAAATGGGCCCACAAAGATTCTGCTGGTGTTTTCATTCTAAACGTCATCCACCACCAGGAGAATTAGAGTCATATCGACCTGATAGACTGGTGCACTACTTGGAAGACAAGATCATGTTTCACTTGTCTGAGTCACAGGCTTTCAATACTGCCAATGGAATCCAATTCACATTCCCATCTTTTTCAACCAAAATGTTTAGCGTTTCAATCATCGATTATCCATGTTAATGCTAAACTTGATGACATAAGAAATAAAAAAGTGGTGTTTTATTTTTTGATCCGGAGCTTTCAATGGAATAGGAGGGGAGAGTCGATTGAAGCAGAATAACCACTGCGGATGGTATCTTGTCTTTGTGTTTAGCATTATTTCCACATTTCAGCACAAGTGACAACCACACAGATGGAAAGCCCATATGTCAGGCATTTCTTCATGCTAATTCTCTTAACATTTATTATAACATATGAGAAGAAACAACCCATTTTGTCAATGAAAAGTATTTTGTTGACGCCATCCACATCTGCTTCATCGAGCTTCTCTCTTTTTCTCCCTGCGTGATTACACACCAATGGCTTTGAACCATGGAAGAAGCTTTTGATTGACGTATTTGGGAAAAGATGTCCATCTCGCAAGGGGACTCGGCGGAGCTGTTTTGTTCATCTGTTCATCCTGCATTCTCCATGGACCCATAACAAATAAGTAAGATGTTTTACTTGCTTGTTGTGGGATGTAGACACAGTTTCTTCAGAAACAGCACATAAACAAAGACTTAATGAAGGTATCCCTTGATCATTATATTAAGACGCTTTAGAACCACAGCGGCCATTCTTGGTTCCAAGGTGATTAAAAAGCAAATTGACCAATCAAATAATTGTTCCTAAATTAAATAATTCTTACTCGGTATCCGTTATGCAACCTTTAATGCTCCCACTGAAAGCACATGCTTCATATTAGGATTATTTGTGATCCCAACACCAGCCATTGAGTGATGATCGAACAACCACTGCTCATCTTTCTTTTCTAACAATGTATTCTAACTTTTTCTTGGATTAGTTCTGAGGCAAAATGCACATCAAAAGAAGAGTTGGGAATCGACTTTGGCCCATATACTCTCGGCACAACTCCCGATAAGGAGAGAGGCCTATTAGTTTGCAGCAAGTGATAAGAGTCGTTGTCACACTCAATTACAGGCCTCTCCTAAAGTTTGTCTCAGTGTCAGCCCAAGGGACCCTCTTTAAAGAAAGCTGGCAGGATAACAATCAACACTGTGCCTTATGCAGCACATCTGCATTATGGAAATGGCAGGGGTTTAATCTTTGTGTCATGTAATCTTAGAACTTGAGTGACTGGGCTGTTTCCAATCAAACATATTAAGTTGTCAGTGTCAAGGTGCCTTAACACTGCAATTGAAAATGAAGAGGCTCTCCTTTGAATCTGAAAGGTAACAGAACAGCTGATTCACATCAAACATATAGCAGTGACAACACTGGGTGTACAAACCGCTCATAAATAATCAATTTCTATTCATACTATTCATGCAGGTACTGCTAGTTATCGATTGTAAAGAAATTGCAAAGTTGAATTGAACCTTTGAATTCACATGAGCACCTTGTTTTTAAATGGTGGCATGCAAATGACACTGAATGTTTTCCTAGGTATCCACACATGTTGGTTTGGGTTGTGATTTCAGATGAGTGCGTTGAGCATCTGCAATGAGATTGGAACGTTCCATAACCAACCCCCCTGGCCATAACCATATTGTCACCTATGATGACTATTACACCAGTCGGGGCATTACCAGTAGGGTGATGTGGGGTGAAAATAGATTTCATATGTGACAGCTCTTATCTGTCCTTCAAGAAACACATTTTGCAGGTGGGGAAGGGCAGGCTAGATTAGTCTGTGCATCATATGATAGACAAACATTGGGGACAGGTGCCAATAGTGCTTTGCTAGATTGAAAATGCAGACATTTTCTGTATGTCTTTTCCGAAAACGAGTCACCCAAAACGCACATAATACTCTCTATGGCAAAATACATGAATATGCTATAGTGAAATTAATTAAATTTGAACTCAAAAACATATTCTTTACGCCCTTGACCTAGCTGCTGGAAATATAAAGATGTTGGATATTATGGAAGTATAAAATTCGAATGAAAAGTCAAACTCGAAAATGATAAAGCAATAATGGATTGCATTTTTGATTTCAAGTTATGTGCGCATAATCTGGGTCATAATTTAAATCCAAATTAATGCAAACAATGTTTTCGTATTTTCATTTTTATTTTGATGAACGGCCAATGTTTGCCAAGTTTAAAATGAAAAAGCATTGTTTATTTGACTTTTAGTTACACATATCCTGTATGCAACAACCTTGCCACATTGAAAATCAAAACGTAAATGCTCAAATGACAAATCAATGTTCACTTTGGCATTTCATTTACAAGTTGTTGCTTCTGCATTATTTGTGAAAGAAATAGATCTAAAATACAATGTGATATTGATAATGCTATTTCTCTGCTAGTATGGCGTTAAAGCGACACAATTCAAAAGTTAAAGCTTTGTTCTCCTTTGCGATTTCATTTTAGCTTAACTTTGTAATTTTCAAAGTGCCAAGGTTTTGTGAAACTAAAAGTCAATGCTTTTCATTTTAAATGTGGCATACATTGGCCATACTTCAACACAAAAATGTAAATACAAATACCTTTTTTGCAATTGGATTTTAATTATGACCCAGATTGTGTGCAGATAACTGGAAATCGAAATTGCAATCCTATTGTTGCTTTATCATTTTCAAGTTTGACTTTTCATTTGAATTTTGCCCGCTATATACTTCCATAGGATGTGCTGTGTGCCTTAGCATGTTCTGATATCTTTCCACATAATGCACTTTAAAGATTTAATTGATGTCAGTGGAAAACATAGCTGCCTGTTTACAGCAGCTGTTAAAATGGCAACATGTTTTTGAAGGCAAAACTCTAAGAGAAACAAAGAGACACAAACGAACCATCTGCTCATCATAACTATTTTCTCAGCAATTCAATTTTGTCATCATTTGATTACCCCGATAGTCAGAAATTCAGGCTGTGGAAGATGATTTATTTTTCCTCTGGAGTCAAAGAAAAATCTTTTGAGATATCACCCTAGAAAAAAACTCAAATGCACTTACAAACATGAAGCATGCAGGCTTTAATTTAACCCTTGCTTCCAGGATGGTCCAAAAGAAAATAAGAAGATGGCTTTGTGGTAAACAGAGCATTGCCTCTTTTTTGACTCAGCTGACAGAGGAACAGATGGGCCCTCTTGGAGCAAACTTCACTGCTAATTAGTTAAATTAGTCAATCACTCCCACTCTTAGTCACTGCCCGTCCTTTTTACACTCTTCTGAGACGTATTTAGCAGTCAAAACGTTTTAAATAAATAACTATGATATGGTACTTCGTACAATTCAAAGCAATTCATGCTCTTTTACATGTTCATAAATTAATTAATTAATCAATCAATGAATCAATCAATGTAGTTATTAGTAATTGGTGTCTGACCTTTTTTTAAAGTAATTACTTATTTTTGCCCAATCCACATCCACTATGTTACCAAAATCAGTTGAAATGTAAATATTTCACAAAAGGGTCTACCTAAACACTTGATCCACTAATTAGGATTCTTGTAGCACTGCATGAGCCGAATTCACTGTAGGTCATCCGGGAGAGAATTAGCCAGGTCTGTTTAGGTGGCAAAATAGTGTTGATCTATTTGTTCTTCCTATCAAGCACTACTGACCATAGGGGCCCACTTGACATCATCGTCTCCAGCACAGAAAGACACAGAATGTTAGGCTGTTGGTGGAAAGGCTCCAGAACAGATTGAAATGGTATAAAGCTCTATTCTGAAAGGCTTTTACTTTCTTTAAAATATGTTTTTGTACTTGCAACTCTACCCTAGATTGTTTTTTCTGAAAAGGGCTATGCATAATTTTGGTACTGAAATCTCAAGAACATACATAGCATAGGGCCGTCAAAAAGGTAAACATTTACGGTCCGAAATGTATTTGTTAATTTATAGGTATAGCATTTTCTTTTTAATGGAAATACTTCTTTTGAATCTGAATTTGAACTGTTATGTTGTTATTTATTTATGTATTTATTTATATATAAGGACGTACACATGGTCCGTTTAATTTATAACGTAATGGGTGAAACACGCATGAATTCAAGTGATTCAATGTTAACTGTATGGTATCCCTAGATTGGAAAGGGGATTAAGTAGTTCCACACAAAAGGCCTAACATTTAGAAAGATCATCTGTCTCTGAAGAATGAGTCACGCGCAACCTTGAAACGCATAAAAGCCTGTTCTCTTTTTTTCGCGGGACAGTCATTAAGACATTCAGCAACCTCTTGACATGAGGATAAAGCAACAGATGCCAGGGACCATGAACTCTAAACAGAGTTAGAGTCGCTTCAGCCAGACCTCCTGACTACCTGATCTTGGGTCTCTGGAAAAGTATTAAAAGCTTTGCCCCACAGTCTAACCTCCAGTTTGGCAGACAGTAATTATGACTATGGCCATATTCTGCCATATCAAACGTCCGCACCCATCCCTCCTCTTGGCATCTAATTACTGACAAAAATCACCCTGAGATAATGCAATCCCATTTGTGATTAGCATATAATTGACGATAATGCCATAGCTACCATGGGAACGCGAAGGCTCTTACAACACGTCTGCATTTAGCGGAGAAGTCTTAAATGGACTGTAACCATAACTCTCTCTCTCTCTCTCTCTAATCCGAGACGGGACAGTTTGCCAATGCTGAAACCTTGCACAGCAGCTGTAAAGACGGCATGATTTGCCCTAGAACCGCAAGTAAGGATATGAAAATGAAAGTGTCACAGTAATGTCAAACTTGCAGTTAACAAACAATGCAGATTTTTTTTAAACAGATTTCTGCTGTACGACTTAGAAGCTGTTTAACTTTTTCGTCATTTCTAAATGATGTGCTTTTGGAAATCATTATCACCCCTCGTCAGACCAGTGTCAAATAGTTTGTCATTTTTTGTATTTAGCTTGAGTCTGCTGGGAGTGTTAAACGGGATCAGGTTTGGACTTTGTGTTGCTGGAGGTTCGATGCGTTTCTGTTGTTTGAGGAAAGAACAATCCATCCCAGAAGAGCTGTGTCACTGTATTACGAGAGGTTATAGGTGGCAATGCATTTTCTATCAGAAATACACTGCAGATTACTGTACTTAGCGTGTCATAACAAATCATTTATCTTTTACCGTAGACATACACAGCAGGGGACATGCCACAACCAACTTTGTTGAAGTTGTTTCTTTAATTGTAGGGGCATGTCTGACACATTATATGGCAACGGCAGCATCAATGTTTATTTGTTCCTTTACCATTAAGTCAACAGCATTAAGTGCAGCAGATGCAGTGAGTGTAATCGTGAAGAGGTATAATTTAAGTCCTCTCCATAGAGTGACAAGTCATCAGCTTACGTTAAGCGCTGCACAGCCATTTTATGACCATTTTCACAGAGCTCTTGCTTACAACTCGTAACCTTGCCCGTCATGGTTTAGATCCTCATAAATAACGAGGGCTCAATTCCAGCATCCGGATAGTGTAATTATAAGCACACTCTGTATTCTATATGTGAGCTACGGTTATCAAGCTAGCGGAATATTTTAATAGAATAGAATCAAATACAATGGTGACTGTGAGGCACATAATTATGTTTTAATAGTGAAAAAAAGTCTAGGCTTAAGGTAAGAGAGATACCTTTGTCCTAGATTACTAGATAGGCGTTTATAAATCCCATGTATTATAATAATAAATATTATTATACATGCTCACAGATGTATGGACTGGTCTTTAGCTACACGTCCTTGCTGAAAGCTTGTTTCTTTTAACAGTGGTAGGTGTTCAATTAACTTACTCAGATACATATCCACCCGAAACATAGTACAAAGATATGTTGATCCCTCCACAGGACATTGTTCTATTTCAAAGTAGTTTGATTTAATTGGCAGACAACCTAACCTATTAAAAGTGACATAGGCCTACATATCCGGCCTATTTAAAAAAAATGTTTTACCTACTGTTGTAAAAGATTGATTTAGCCTTTAGATACTGCAACGTTAAATAAAGTTAGAAACTGTTTTGTATTGTTAGGGTAGTAGAATATTAGAGGATTAGGTATTGTATTTAGTTGAGGGCCTTTGATTTGCATTTAATTTATATAGCGCTTTTCTAAACACAAAGCGCTTCATGATACCGGGGCACAAACAAGAACAAAACGAAATGGGAACAGATATTGAAAATGGGATCACATAGGACAGAAAACAAAACAGAACGACATTGACAAGGAAAGGACACAAGAGGGAGCTGGGAATGGAAAGCAGATTGAGGAGTCGGTGGGGGGGGGGGGGGGAATCATTTGTAGGCCAAGCTAAACAGGTGTGTTTTAAGACGGGACTGGAAGGTGATAGTGGTGTCTCTGACTGATGGGGGGAGTGAGTTCCATAGCCATGGTGCCATCCTGGAGAAGGCTCTGTTGCCGAGGCTCTGTATACTTGATTTAGGGATGATGAGTTGGCCGGCAGTTGATGACCTGGTTGGTTGGTGGTAGATAAAGATTTCTGCAAGGTAGGTGGAGGTGAGGTTGTGGAGTGCTTTGAAGGATGAGGATTTTATATTCGATCCGTTCAATCCCGACGGAGGTGATGTGATTCCAGGCCTTGGTGCTTGTGAGGAGTCTTGCTGCTGAATTCTGAACCACTTGAAGTTCATGGAGTGAGTGTGAGCTGATTCCAGGGAGGGGTGAGTTGCAATAGTTGAGTTGACTTGAGATGAAGGAGTGGATAATGGTTTCAGCAGCGGTGGGGGAAAGGGAGGACCTTATTTTTGCAATAGGTGAAAGAAGGGGGTTTTGACAGTGTTGCGGATGTCAAGGGAGAGATTTGAGTCTAATATTACACCAAGGTTGCGTGCATGAGGGGAGGGGTAGACTATGATGCCATCTAGTGAAAGTATGAGGGTTCCGGCCTTTTTAAGAGTTGATTTGGAGCCAATGAGGTGGAGTTTTGTTTTATTACTGTTAAGTTGCAAGAAGTTGTTTTTCATTCAGAGTGTTATTGCAGACAGACATGATTCGATGTGAGCCAGGGGTGGGTTGCTGGGGGATTTGGTGCTGAGGAAGATTTGTGTGTCTTCTGCATAGCAGTAAAAGTCCAGGTTGAAGTGACAGATGACCTGCCCAAGGGGGAGCATGCACATAGTGAATAATAGGGGACCAAGCACTGCGCCTTGTGAGACACCATGAGTGACAGCATCAGTTGAGGGGGTGTGAGGATTGAAGTTGATGAAATGTTTCCGGTGGGTGAGGTAGGATCGGAGGAGAGTGAGTGCGGTACCCTCACCACCCACTTCCAGCAGCCTTGTGAGCAGGATGTCATGACTCATTGTCTCAAAGGCAGCTGATTGATCGAGGAGAATGAGGATGTAGAGGGCACTTGAGTAAGCAGATGTAAGGAGGTCATTGGTGACTTTGACCAGGGCTGTTTATGTGCAAATGATTATGTTGTGTGGGCGGGGCCGATTTACAGTATATGATTTTCTTGTTTGCGTTCAGAAGTGGGAATTGTTGTGGGATCTGGAGGGTGAAGAACTCCAGAGACCCAAACAGCTTGTTTTCTTTTCTTTTGAGTTGAGTGTTTGGCTGTGGAATACCAACCTTCTGCCTTAGTTAAACGACCGAAAGCAATTGGTAACCACAGACTGAGCTGGTTGCTTGATTACCCCCCAGCTGGCCTTGGAGACCGTGGCAGCCCCCACGACTATTGCAGTAAAGTAGGACTATTTTGTAGAGAACGACAATTAAGGGGAATTAATGATCCTTAACTTGCATAACTTAAATATCATTGAAATGGTCCAAGGGATATTACTCTAAACCCATTCAAAATCACGCAAGATTCCAGTAAGACCCATCAGTCAAATCTTCTCTTTGGAATGTCCATTGTTGTGACCTGGGCATTCGTGGAACTATTTGACCATGCAAATACTCTAGGATACTTGGAGGTACTTGGTGCTTGCTCCTTGCAATATACACTTACCACGAAGCAACTTGTTTTGAAATCCCATTCAAGCTATTTCGATGTCTCATAATTTTTGCCATTTAATTATCAATCCCAAGATAAATAATTGTATTTCCAGTCAAAACAGAATGTTCTCTGAGTTATCCTCCATCCCAATTAACATATAAACATAAACACAATCAATATAAACTTCATATATTATAGTTAACTGTTGTGTTTTGTATGATGCAATAAAGTTTCTAAAATGTATATGATCGCTAGAGACTATTAATGTTGCCCAGTCAATTGTATAGTACAATATGGAATTGTTCTACACTTTAGAACTATTATGCCATTTTGTTTATTCTGAGCCAGATCATTCTTCAGTAATCAAATCACTTGATGGGTGACGAGCTACACACTGAACCTGGGAGTCACTGTTGCCTTTGCGGTGAATCATTGAATATATTGGATGTTAATTATACAACTCTAAGCATACAGCTCTGCTGTCCCACATAAGTTCAACAATGTTTGTCCTGTACGTTGTTTTAGTTAACTGCAAATCATATCAGGTCTTCAAAGTGTAAGATTTACATTACTTTTTCATGTTATCTTACCTTCAGACCTATAGTATAGTGCTCGGGTTCAGAAGTACAAAAACAAAAACAAACCACAAACAGTTTCTCAGTCGCTTTACTTGCCAAACCCCTACTTGGTGGAAGTTAGAATCAATGTCTCCTTTTCTGACAACATCAAGAAGCAGGTGTGTCTTTGTCTACGCTACCATAGCCTTGCCCCTGGCAAAAGTCGTTGTGGAAATCAAACTAGACAACCAGCCTTAGATTCAACCCTTTAATAGACCAAGTTACCTTTAGCTGCATGCCTGTCTATAAAGAGCAGGTCCGTGAGGTAAAATCTGTCTATGCCCTTAATACTTTTCACTCCACTCGTCCACTCCCGCCTGTCTTCTCTGGCACTTTAATCAGTGTCAACAAGTTAACAGGAAGTCCTCGGTGATAGGCTTACATGTACAGGGAATTAGAAAGCTGATCTAAGTATCATTTTATTTTTCAGACACTCACAGCTTTCTCTTCTTGTTTGGCCCTTGGGCATGGAGTGGGCCTAGATGTAGGATCATGCTTGAAATAACATTATAATAAGTCAGACACTACTAACATTGACTAATATAGCAAACCAGAAAATAGAAACAAGCTCATGTTCCGACTGCAGCAACAATCTAAGAATCCTTCCTATCCAACACTAAATACGTTTTAGAGCTATTTACGTTTAGATTATATATTTAATCTATAGTCTCAACTCCACTCCTACATGGCAGGCCTTTAAAAAAATACAGTTTTCATAGTGATCAAGTGATTTCACTGATCAAGTAATTGCTTTCTACAGTAGTAACGTCCTCATTTGAAAATGGTATGTGACATTTTAGATTAGAAGTGATGACAGTGCAGATCTATTGCATATTGGGTGAAGTACTTCTGACCTTTCCCAGGCATATGCACAATACAATGTCAGACATAACACGCATTTAATGTAAGATTTAAAAAAAGAAGAAGATGTTTAAGTGTACGGTGTGGTCACGCCTTGATGACCTACACGGTGGGAACTGTAATCGCTCTTAATGCTTGCGGCCCCAGCGTCACACGCTCTGTCTAAATGGCGGTGACAGGTGACGGGGACGGATGACAGACGACGGCGAAGTGCCGCCTGCATTGCAGTCGATCTACCGACTTGAACAATATTTGTGTGACTTTGACTCTCTCTGACAGATGTGTCAGTGAAACAAACACAAGGGACAGCCAGGGCCCACGGGTAAAGATAGAGAGATAGAGGTGAAGAAACTGAGACTGAGATGGCCACAACTCTGCCTTGACTGACTCATTGATTTTCCATTTTCCCTTTAACTATTTCGTTTCCAAACACGCCTGGCCAGCACACGTTAGACCACGCCAACGTACATTCATTTTTTTGTACCCCACCATCAATAAGAGTCCAAGAGCAGCAGAGGTGTGTGTGTGGGGTGGGGGAGGGGGGGAGGGGGACCTGCATATTTACTGCCTCCACAGCCTAATCTATACTGAGGCCGTCTCCAGCACCACCTGGAGCTCTGGTTCCTCCAGACCAGAGGCTCATTACTCAGAGAGGAGGTGTCTGCAGGACTCGTGATATAGAGATGACGCCTCACAGAGTGTAAAAAAATAATCTCTTGCTTTGATAAAGGGACAGGCGTTGCTTCTCTGGGACGGAGCCGGGCTCATGGATCATTTCACTGGACGGTAGACTGTCTTGAGGGTCTTGAACTCGTCTTCCGGTGTTGAATTTGTTGAATTTCTTTCTTTCTTTCTTTCTTTCTTTCTTTCTTTTTGGGGCAGAGGTTCTGGGCCATGACAGTCTAGCTCAGGCTGCATGTCTGAAATTAGATCAATGGCTGTTGGCCAAAATGTACTAATGGTTAACAGAATGGTGGCTTCACCCCTAATGATGCATAGTAAACTACGACAGGGATAGTATGTGTAATATCTGAGTATAAGCAATTCATAAAAAAATTATATATACATATATATATATATAT